>JAHREE010149727.1:87710-140652 GCA_033628505.1 Tringa tobata | reverse complement strand
TCCCGGAGGGGCCCGGCTCCCCTGCCCACCGCGGGCCTTGCTGAGGCGGGGTGGGGGAAGGACACGGCGGCGGGCGGCCACCGCTGCCTCGGCCTGGGCCCCGGGGGTGTTCCGCCTCTCCCCGCTGTGCTCCGCGGGAGCCGCCTCAGCGCTGCCCCTGCGCCCCGGGGCTGTGGGCCCGCGTCCCGGCGGGCTCCGGCCTTCCCGGGGCGTGCGGGCTCCGCGGAGCTGTCGGGGGTCGGAGTGAGGTCCCGAGCTGTCGAGGCGTTACCCGCTGGGCGAGATGCCCCGTCGGAGGGCTGCTCTCCGGGCTTGGGTCCCCCGGACGGGTTTTACTCTTGGGCCGCTTTCCTCTTTGCCGTGCGCCCGTGGAGGGTTGGCTGGTGGTGGTTCTTGGGACTTATTTTTAATATTTCCCCGGAAGAGTTCCGTGACTTCAGGCCGCTTCCCGGGGTTAAAAGGTTGTGGATACCCTGTAGGCAGGTTAACATCCATACCTCTCTTTCCCCGAAGACCTTTGGGGTCATGTTTCAAATGTGAGTTGCTATGATAAGAGATAGAGAGACTTTTTTTTTTTTTTCTCTTAGCTTTTTCTTTCTCTTCTGAACTTCCTGCTTGAGATTCGGTGTTGGTTTTGTGGGATAAGGTTTAACTTGCCAATATAGTTTCAAATAATCTGTAGAAGACAAGGATGCAGTCTTGTTAACTCCCACAACATCTGACTCAGACATCTCTTTTATAACCTAAAGAGAAAAATATTCTGTAGCACGGTTAATAACTGGGAGAGCAATTCAAAGATAAGTATAGTGTTCAGGGAAGTTGATTCCTTGTTTTAAAATTATTAAATGCCTGTGGTCAAGGGCCAAAATTTGAAGGATCACAGATTGTTAATCCTCTTCAAACACAATGTTGTTTGTAATCCATTTCTGGGCAAGCTTTGGATATTGAGAATTTGTGCCAAAAAAAGGTATTTCAATTATTATGATCTCTTATGATAATTAAGTCATGTAGTCTTTGAAATATTTCATAATACCGGGCAAGCTTGTAGCATTTGAAGCTGCTTTACCAAGTTTAAAATGAGAAAAAAAAAAGGTGGCAATAAATAAATATTGGCAGAGGTGAAGCTTTCTATTGCTTGATAAAATTATTTGATCTGATTAGCTGTGCTTTGTGCCATAACCGAGTTTTGTAAGTGATATCTTGACTTGTCCTCTGACGACGTGCTTGAGGAAGTTCATACGTATTAAGCTAACAGATCATGAGTATCATTTATGACCCTGAATGTTCTAGCATTTATATGTTGATAATTTAATTTATATGTTACCTCATTTGTTTATTATGTTATACTTCCTTATTTGGCTAATTTGAATTAGTGCTCTGCCCGTTCAATTTTTTTCTTTCTATTCTTTTGTCTAGAGCCTGACACTTAACATTTCTGCATGTCTTCCAGATGATGTATCCACACATTTTTCTTTCTACCACCCTTGGTAATGTTTTGTTCTGTAACAGCTGATGAAGCTTAGGATCTGGTTCTTTGCAAAATCTTCCAGTGAATGTATCATCTTTCTTACCTTGCTTTGGCTTTTTTAAACTGTCTGTTCTTCTGTTCCTGCCCATATCACTTTCCTAAAGAACAGTAAAACAGTGGAAAGAGAACAATGAAAAGGCTCTCGCTTGCTAAAAAAATGCTGTTTGTAAGAGCAGTATAAAAAGCCTGCTTTTGCCTGTGTGTTTTTTGAAATATGTGTTGAAAAGAACATGAGAATTGTTTCCTGTTGGCTACAACAGGGAGGTTTGTATTGATAATTACTTATATTCCATCCTGAGCTGCAGCACTGTATTGCTAATAAGAATTTGCTGTTAGCTGCATCTGCTGCCTTCTCTTCCTCTTCACCTTCCTGGATTTCTTAAGAGGAAGAGAAGTATCTTTCCCCAGATCACAGTAAGGCGAGAGATAAAAAACATACTTCTATTCTGAGAAATCTTAGTAATTTTTAAGATCATCTGATAATTCTTGTAATGTGTATTCATTGTATTCACATTTTGACTGTTATTCATTCATACCTATCTTACTCCATTTGAAGTCTGTGGAGTCTGTGTACATTGTAATATTTGCAACGTGTCCTGTTTCTCTGCCATCTGCCTAAAGCAGATCCCTAGAGCTGTGCTCCCAGGGGGCAGAGACTTAGCACAAGCTACTTCCCCAGAAAGCTTATTTTTTCCCTTGTTGTGCAGTGGGTTTGTTTGTATTTTTAAAATGATGTGGCTGAATGTCTATCAGAATTTATTTAATAAGATTAGTGAACAGCAAATGCTTTGTAAGTGACTTTAAGGGAATTGATGTTCTAAGTTTACCTTTTCTGACGTTTGCTGTGTATCTTAGTGTAATATTTTTAAAGCTTTACCCTAATTTACATACAACTTTCGTGCCTAAAGTCATCATGGTTAGAGTTTTGTTCTACGCTGCAGCTGTTGTTTGTATCATTACCTGGAAACATCACTCCTTTATGTGCTGACAATATATTAGGATGGTGGTAGTAATATGAATGCACATTTAAAGAAAATTGCGGGATGAATTGCTTTCATCTTGAATTGTGCTGGAAAATTTCCCAATGTTGTACTATTGCTAGGCTTAGGGAAATGCCGGTATAAGCTCTTGGAAGTGCTACATCAATTTCTCTAAGGTTATATATAAACTCCTTCAGTTAAAAAAAAAATAATTCTTAGATGCTGGTGCAGTAGTAGGTAGCAATACTTTTGTACCCCAAAGAAAGGAACATTTACCAATTGGTAGTGGTTTTCTTTAAATGTGTCTTGAGCTTATAATGTATTAAGTTGTGGAACTTGCTGTTACATTCTTAAGTTTGGAAGTTAGGGTTTTCAAGCAGTGTTCCCTTAGCTGATGGTGTTTGCATGCCCGTATAATGGTACGCATCTTCAAATACAGTGCTGTGCTGTTTGAAACACCAAAGCCTTGCTGCCAGCAGTATTTATCCTGTAAGAAGGAATAGAAACCCATGACGTACAGGACATGTAGACAGTACGTTTGAACAACTGTTTGCATTTTCCATTGCTTCATATGCAATCATTCATGTTGCTCCTTAATATTGCTATAATAGCAGAAAATTATAAATACCATCAGTTAAAAAACCCAGAGGCCAGGTTAGAATATGAGATGCTGAACCAAACACAATAGATGCTGGCAAGAGGAAAGTGTTCCTGGCCAAGGAGAGTTATTGTTGCTGTTTGAGTATGCTCGTGTGGGGTGGAAGACTGACATCAGAAAGACAGGTGCTTTATCATCAGCATTAGAACTAAAATGAAGTATTTTAGAACCATGAAAACGTAACTAAGATGATAGGCTTCTTGGATTTAATTCTTTGTGTTGGTCGAAGCTCGGATCCAGTATGTTCATTTCCAGCAGCTGCAGTGGCACAGGCAGATTGTTCAGTTGCGATCGTGGTGGCTGTTGACAGCTTTGTCAGTCTTACTGACATTTCAGTAGCGCTGTGTAGGAGTACCCAAGAAAACCCCGAGCCCCGTCCATGTGGGGACTTAACTAAGCTGGTCTTTTTTTTTTTTTTTTTTTTTGATAAAGGTAAAGTCCTGTAAGTACCTCTTCTCATTCTACCAGTTTCCTGTGATAGAAATCTCAGTTCTGGTGTTTGCCTCCAGCTTCATTATTCTTTCTGGGGAGCTGAAGGCTGGGCAAACATGGGGCTCATGGAATATAAGCATGTTAATTGCGTTTATGTAAGGCAGGTTTTTCTCCGAAATGAGAAAATACTATTGCCATCTGCTGCCTTTGAATATAGCAGGGCTCTTTCTGGGCCATAACCACAGAGACCGAATTAGCAGGTGCGTGGGTTCACTGGTGTTTGTCAGATTTTCTTCTGTCTTGAACTGTCGTTGACAAGTACCAGCTCTCTGCTGGTCCTTCACAGGGGTATTCATGATGGTTTTTAACTTACGGATTATCTTATTTGGCTTTTTTTTTTTTTTCTGATCCCTTACCTTCTCTGCTGTCAAATGTAGCTGGAGTTGGATTAAATCCTTCCTATTCTAGCCTGAGATCAAGATAGAAGCCTTTTAAATGGTTTCAGGGTGTCTATATGCACCTTGCCAGGTTTGATGGCATTTCTTCTCTGGGCTTGTAAGAGATGCTGAACTCAAACTTGCTGATTTTCATGCTGTGCTTATGAAGATTTATATATATATTTATTTTTTTAACATGTTCTGCTGGTCAAGATGCTGGAATTTCAGGACAGGTGCTTTTATGGGTTAGAGTGATCCCAAAGTTTTGTCTCTATGTAATATGATTTTAGGACACTTTTTGATAGGCGTTTCAATTCCAAGAAAGTCCTGTTATAGAGGACTCACAGAAGCATTCTCTGTTCTGTCTGACTGACTGGTTTTAAATTGATAAGAGCTGTATGAATGGAAAAAAAAAACCAAACCCTCAAATTATTGGTGTAAGCTGCATCTCCAGCACGGCCTTTCCCGGAGGGGAGAGGAGCGCAGGGCCCTTTCGCTGCCGCCCGCCTCCGCCGTGGGCTGGAGCTGCTGGGGGGGTTCCGGGGTTCTGTGTCCCGGGAGGACCGTTCACCTGGTTACCGGTGCGAGGAGCCGGTGCCTTCCCGGGAGAGGGGAGGACGGGCCCTCCCGGGTGCTGAGGCGGCTGCGGGCCGGGCCCTCCCGGCTCCCCCCCCACCTCCCCGGGGCGAGGGGCTGGCGGCTCCTCCCGGCGAGCCGGTGCCGGCCGCGGTGCCGCCTCCCGGGGCCGTCGTGGCGGCCATTGGCCGCGGGACGTGTCACTCGGGCGAGCCGGGCCTGGGCGAGCGGCGGCGGCGGGAGGAAGCGGCGGCCGCGCCGCGCCGGGCGGAGGGAGCGGCCCTGGGCGCGGCCCCGGCCATCGATCCGTGCAACTTCCCCTAATGGCCCGTCTCTTCCTCCTCCCCCTCCCCTAGGGCGGATCGTCCCCCGGCCTCCCTGTATGTGAGAGACGGGGCCGGCGTCTCGGAGGGAGCCGGGCCGCGGGAGGAGCGGAGGCTTCGGGGGAGCGCTTCCTTCCCAGCGCCGTGCGCGGCAGCCCCAGCATGGAAGCCATCGCCAAGTACGACTTCAAAGCCACCGCGGATGACGAGCTGAGCTTCAAACGGGGGGATATCCTTAAGGTAAGTGGAGGGTGAGGGGCTCGGGGGTGCCCTCTTTCCCCCGCGGCTTTTCGGTTTCTCTCCCGAGTCTCTTCCTGTCCGTCAGACCTGACCCTCTTCTGTGTCCCCAGCAAACGCCATCTCCTTTTAACAGGGTACCTCAGGATTTCCTCGATCCCAGTCTGACCTCTTTAAGAGCAGGAGAGGCTGTTTTGTTTCTGTGTTGAGCGTGCATCCCAAAGTCTGTGATTTCTCTCTTCTGAGACTGGAATATTTGAAAACTTAGTCGTAAACATGGCAGCAAATAAGCAGAAGTACAGGGTAACCTCTACACTGAATTCCCTTCTACGAGAGGAAACCCCTTAAACTAATCAAGATCAATTTTGTATTCCTTTCCTTTGCCTCCTGCCAAGGATTCCAATATCAAAGAACTGTGATTAGATTATTTCTCAGTAGATAATCTTTTAGCATCAAATATTGGTGCTGAGTTTTATCTTCAGTCCTGATGAACTCAAGTGATAAGCTTGTGGCTGAATATTTAATGGGTCTGTGCAGATGTGAGTGGATGTTGGAGTGCATTAGAGGAATTTTGGTCTATAGTTCTTTCAATATATCAAAGGCTTTTTAGACTTCATCTTGGCTATATTAAAGGAATTTGAAAAATACTTGAATTTCTAAAACTTTATTTTAAAAAACCTGTACACACAGAGAACAAGGTCAACACTTTATTTTGCGGGGTGGTAAAATATAAAACCCATAGTGATTTGGCCTCAGTTGAAGCGTAGCTCTGAGATGTGTTGCTTTCAAATAATACAAAACGTATTGCGGAATCTTTTAGTGGAGTTTCATTCAGAGTTAGTATTTCTCCATAAATGTATAAGATGGGCTTTTCCTTCCAGAATGATGTATTTAGTATTATTTTAAGCTGCTTCTTTCTAAAAGGCTCTAAGTAGAAACTGTTTTGAGAGGTGCCTGTCCTGCAGATTCAAGGCTGTAACTTTGTGTATGCTGACAAATCCAATACTACAGACCTCAGTGGGATTGCTTATCTGCTCAGAATTTTTGCCAGGGAAGGGCTTGATTTTACTGTTTTAAAGTAAGTTGGAAAAAGAAACAGCCTCTAGCTGTAAATTTAATTTGCATCTTTTATAGCTGATACTTCAATAACATAACTGTGGCTTTGTTAAAAGTGCAGCAATATTGTGTGGCCATCAACAGGTAAAGGTTGCAAAAATGTATCCTGCTTTGAGATTGTTAACTTGTAAAATCGTGTATGTATTGTGCACATCCCTGGCTCATAATTGGCCTAAAAATGCCTGTTAGACCTGTACAGCTCAATCCCAGTGTTTATGTAAATTACCAGAATATTTCCTTCTACTGTTTTTAAACATTTGAGACTGTCAGAATTTTGGAAGTCTTCTGTGTTAATCTTTCATTTCTTTTACTTACCCTGAGCTGCATTTTCTATTTTGGGTTACTACTAGCTGCCCTCAGCTTTTATAGTGTATTTGAAGTAGAACACAGCTGAAGTAAGCTTGTAGAAAATGCTGAACAGGAAGGAAAAATTATGGATAACGAAATATAGTTTATTTTAAAGTGTATTTATAATTATCCAGTTTGGTGTAGGAGTTTGCTGAAGTACATAAAAAATGTCTTGTAAAATTTGCATTCATTTAAAATGTTCTCTTCTCTAACAAAGGAAAAATAACTTTTTTTCAGACTTTTGAAAGTTTAGTCTGTGCTAAAACTCCTACAGCTGTGTACGGTGGCACAGTTGCTGTTATGATCATCTTGAGTCCTAGCCGTTTGATGTCATCCCATAGATACAAATTTTGTCACATGCTGATGTGTGTTGTTACACTACAGTAATCATTGTATTTTTCCTAGAATACAGAGAGGGATTTTCCTACCCTAAGCAAAACCTAGGCTGAACACTTCCTCAAAGTGTTGATGAACAGTTCTTCTTTCCAGCTCTTGTTTTGAAAATATTTACAGATCTTACCTATTTGCTTCATAGATTAGTAAAGTGAGTTGTGGAAATAGTAAATTGCTCAAGATTATCACTAAAGTTAGTGGAAACTAAAAGAGTTTCAGGAATCCTTCTTCAGCACATAGTTGAGTTCTGTGCGGCGTGGTAAGGCTCAGTGTCTAAATCTGGCAAATTTCAGACAAACAAGCCAACAGCAATTAGAATTGTCATAGTGCACTCAGACTGACAAACTTGTCGCGCGTTGTCATTTTGAAAGTCTGGTTCATTTCAAACGGGTTTCAGGTTGTGGAAATTAATTTCCGTCAGACATGCCGGATCTGTTTTATTAGTACTTTGCTCATAACTGAGAAATCTCAGGGTATCCCATTCATGTGCCTCGTGTGATCTGTCTTATTAATCAGGTCAGTCTTGCCTCCCTCAAATGAGTTGGGAAGAGAAATAAGCCTGTGGTGTGTTGAATGCACCTGTGTGCTTTGCTCTTTAGATATCCCTTGCATATCACATGTAACTGGACGTGTAGTGAAGCCTTCCTTAAGTCTGGCTGTTAGACATCTGGAGAGGTGCACAAGGAAGTTAGTTTGATGGCATATACGGTAATGGCAAAGGATCGTTTCACAGAGAATGCCTTGGCCCCACTAAGGAAAGAACAAAATCTATACCGCTTTAATTCCCACGCCTTAAAAGTTCATGTTTCTCTTGGTGTGGGGAGAAGGCAAAGATGTACCCTGTGTGACTCCCTCTGACTTCAGCAGATAGCTTGCCCGTGATGTCATGGTGCCGTTACTGCTGCATACCCACGTATTCGGGGCTTGATTGAATAGCATTTGAACTGTAGCCATTAAGCTGGTTGTTAGTAATCTTGTGGCTGGTTTCCAGAAGCGAGTGAAGATAGTTGACCTTTGGCTTGCAATTGTAAAACAGCTGAGTGAAGAGGAAAAGTGCTTGGCCTTTTCTTTCGTGGGCACTGTATGGTAAAAGCTGCTTCTGTGATTTTTGTGGCTCTGGCAGCACACTGCATCACCGTAGCCTTGTGTCTGGTGGTCCTATAGCAGTGTGTGGTATTGCTATGCAGGAGATGCAAACTGACAGCTTGCTTTAAACTTTTTAAATATGCTAAATACTACCTGATGAGCCTTTTTCAGAGAAAGGAAAGGTGGCTGCTTCCTTCCGTGTCCTGATTACAGTACCGTGCTGTAGCTCTCAAGATCACCATTCTTTTCATGTACTGGTGGTTGTTTCACAAAAGCTTGTTGGTGACTGGCATCTTATTGGGTGTGTGAAGATAGCCTCTCTTGTTAGATAAAAAATTAAAAAAAGGAAACTGAGGGATTCCTACTTGAAATTTTGATTTACTGTTTTTCACTTCGAACAATTGACGGTTGTCATGATGGTTTCTCATTCTTTTCCGCTTTCACTTGCTGTATTTATTGAAGTTGGGAGTATTTAACTTCAGTCTCTGTCTATATTTGTTATTCAGGTTTTATGTCCCCCAAATCTATTGTATTTCTAATAGCCTCTGTTTTTGTTGGCCTTTGTGCTAACTGGCAAGTACCCAGACCTAAAGTGTGCTAATACTTGCTGGTGGTTTGGGGAGGTAAAGGGGGAGGAGAGGGGAAGAAAGGAAGAAAAATCATCATTCTTTCTCTCATCTCATCATCATTTCTTTTCTCTATTCCTCCCACACCTAATCTGAAGTGTACAGTTAATACCATGGTGCTCTGATAACTGTTTCTGCTCCGTTTCCAATTTCTCCTTCTTCTGTCATAGGGTTGGGGCATAGCTGGAAAGCGACCTTCTGAACAGCTGAGTAGATTCCTCCCAGTAGTTTTCAGTGTAATTAGTTCGGGGGGACTTACATATTGTTTTTATGAGTAAAATTATTCACGTGGTGTTTTAAATAGAGGCTGTCATCATCTTTAATTTTGGGATTTTCACTTTTGTGTGACAGTCAAACCAGCTGCCCTATATGCTAAAAGAAGGAATTCCTTGGTAGGATTTCGATAATATGACAGTTTTGTTCAGCAAAGTCAAGATTATTTTTTCTTTCTACTCTGATGATGTACTTGACAGTCACTGCAGGTTCTGTTCATGTGATTGTTTACCACCAGACTTATTTTGTTTCTGTCAGCCTTTAAGAGGATTGAGTGTTTGCAAACAGTTGATGCTGAGGTGGCATTTTCAGTTCCTGCGTGAAAACCATTTTTCTGTGGCTGGATCCAGTAGCACAGTTTTGAATAAAGGGAGGAGTATGGTAAACCAGGGGGAGCACGGTCTCCCTTCTCTTCTTCCTCATCCCTTGCCTTTGACCTCACCTGCATTGGCTGTTACGTCATGGTGTCTGTGCTTGAGAACAAGAATTCATGGCTTGCTAAAGAGTAATGCAAAGAGTTTTCCTCTGGTTTGGGTGAAATTGTCTTCAGTCTCATCTTTCTTCTTCTTCCCTTACACACCTCCTTCATCTTTCCCCATTTTTTTGTAAAGGGTTGGACTCAGTGTGGTCTTGATGATTTTAAAAAGTGAAAAACAGTTTTCTGAATTAATGATTTGGGCGAATTGCAAGCACTGTGTGCTTTATAGTGAAATAGCTCAAATATTAGAACAGTTTGCCCGGAGAAGTTGTGGAATCCCCATCCTCGGAGATACCCAGACAATTCCCTGAGCACTCTGATGTAATTAGACCTGTTTTGAGCAGGAGGGTGCAGTGGGTGACCTCCAGAGACCCTTCCAGCCTATGTTGTTGTGTGACTCAGCTGTGAGCGCCAACTCTGTTGTATGTGATGGTTGATTTGTAAAGGTGCACTTAAGTCATGTTCCTTGGCTCGCAGGCTTGAACAGAGATGATATTTGTCATCAATATGTGATCAATATTGCAGTCTAAGACGACAAAACTGTCAGAAAAATACAGATGCTCATAAAGACAAGTACAATTATCTTCAACGTAGCTGATTTGGCATCCTGGCAGTTGGAGATCTGTGTTACAAGAAGACGCTGCTGTAAGAGGTTGCGTTCTTCGGGTCTCCTGAGCTATTCAACATCTATGTTTTTAGTATGAGCTTCTCAAATGTTGTTCTTCTTATGCATGAAGGTAACCTGAAGGTGGGATGTGTTTTATTAGCCAACTTCTTTAGGTATTGGGGGGAAGGAACTACGTGACCTCCACAAGGTGTGTGTGCCCCAAAAAAGAAACTGTTCATGTCCTGTATTTGTAAAAGAGCTTGGACCTGCTTAGGGCAAGATCGGATTGCTGAGGGTGTCTCTGTGCAGAAGCATAAATGTGGAGTATTCCAGACTGAAGGTGTAGAGCAGTGTTTGGAAGCAAGGAGTAAACACATTCCTTCTTAAAAATGGCATCTTTGTTTTTATTTAGTAGCTATTTGTGCTGATTATTTAAACTTGTCACTGAAAGCGGAGAAAAAATAGCTCTTGTGAGCTGTGTGCTACCTGAAGCCTACTGGAGTTTTGAATGTCAAACAAAACACCATTGAAAGCTAGTGGTCATCTTAGCTAATTTTGTTATATTGACTTAACATGTATCACATTCTGTTATAACCAGGGGAAATGATGCTTAGTTGAAGCTCCAGCTGCCTTTTGGCAGTTTAATGAAAGTGCTGTTGTTACAGCTTCTCTGTGAGGTCCAGCTTTTGATAGTACTGGTGTGAAAGACTTCTGAAAGGTGTTAGCAAAGACATACCAGCAAATCAAATTTTGTCTTGCTAAATTATTTATCTGCTTTGCTCAACGTGTGTCAAACTGCAACCAACGTGATGCGCTTTTGTTCTTATTTACTGGCAACAAAAAAAATGTGTTGAACCTCTTTGGTTCAGTGACATGTCTCTTGTGATAACTATCTGTTAAGGGAATGTCTGAGAATTTCAGATTAACAAAATTTGTTATTCTGAGGGACGTGCCAGGTGTTAATGGACTAACTGTAATTTAGGTGGTGGGTTTTTTTAATGAAGATAATAGAGCTTGATCACAGATGCGGGAAGAAAAGAGGGATTATGACTTTCAGTGGCATGTATAAAGGAATGGTACGGTCATAAGTGTAGTATTCATAGTTTTCCAGTTTCTGTGAAGAGCTCTGCTGATCATGGGAGAAGGAGGGATCCTATTTGTAGTGAAATTCATGCTTTTCTGATTTTTCACTATAATCAATAAGGATCCAACTCAGCAAGAGGAGATAAGGAATCCAGTCTGTCTGTGTACAGTTTAGCCTGGCAGAAGGAGTGAACTATGTGACCCCTTGATAAAATCCCTTGTGCTTTAAAGTTACCAGTGGCTCTATACCAGAAATCATTAAGTAAAGCCTAAACCTCGGGAAAAAAGTGCTGGGCAAAACTAATTCTATTTCTTTGAAAATGAAAGCAAATTGAGCATTACTTCCCAAACAACACCGGAGCCAAAAATCTTATAATCTCACATGGAGTAAAAAGGGAATGTAATTTACCAAACGTGATGAGTTTTACAATATAAATCTAAACCGGAAGAACTACAAAAGATAACTTTAGGACATTTTCACAGTTGCTGTGAGACTGAACTGTTGTATTTGTTGAAGGCTATTTTACTGATGATGCCAGATTTCCATGTTGAACTTGACAGCAGTGTTGTTAAAGCAGTAAGCAGAACTGAGAGGAGTCTGTTGCGCCCCTCTGCAGAGAGAAGGTGATGGGGATACCTGCATCTCTGTCAGGAGATGGGACTCTATCTTCTGTAGCTATATCCAAGTTAACTTTCAGGTAGCTGGAATAATGATACCCACATTACGGGATTCAGCATGACCTGTGTTTAGTTCACGCGTTAATGCCGGAGCTAGCTACTCTGGAGGTCTTAATTAACAAGATGTATAGCAAAGGATAAGACTGTTTTCCTTCTTTCAGTGCTGGTGGGAGAGGTGCTAGCCAAAGATGAAGCTGTGACTTGTGAATGTAATGTTTAGGTAGAAGGGTGACCGAGTAAATGCATTTGTTCTTCCTCTGATGCCTATGGACTTAGAAATGGAGCTTTTGTGCAATAATCCGTGTCACTGGGGCACTGGTGGAAAGAGGCACTAGGTCTCTTTTTTTTTTTTTAATATATTTTACTTGCTTTATTTAGCATTTTCTTAGGAAAGCTGCCTTTGATCTTTATCATTTCCAGTTTTCTCTGAAAATTCAAAATGCATTCAAAATTACTTGTATACATTCTGCATTTCTTACGCAGATCAGCAAACTGATAGAGCAGTAGCTTGATACACGAATTCTTATCTGCAGCTTTATCCCACAGCAGTTCTTGCTCTTTCATTTCCTTTGCTGGCCCTGCAGTGGCAGTTAACGTTATCTCCCAAGTTGGGCAAACATCAGTGACTAGAGTATATAAGGAAATAAAAATGTGGGGCTTAGATGCTTTGGGCATTGGGAGAGAAAATAGGATGGGAGAATACTTTCTGTGATTATATATTTTTTGTGTCGTTGTTTAGAGTGTGGGGGCTGGTGTAGAAAGTTGTTCCTTTCTGTCAAATATCCATCTTTTTCGATGGAGCAGCAGCATTGTCGATCTCAATCTGTCAAGCTTCAAGCTGCACTTTGTTTGTCACGTTCTAGGCTCATGCCCTGTTGCTGAGTATTTAAAGCACTGCTCATGAGTGGCACATGCCTTCAACTTTGAAGTCATCTTGGTAACACCTCATGAGAGTAGGTGTTCACATGGAATTGAAAAAAGGTTGTGAAGCAGACTGTCTGCGGTGGAGCCTGAACTTGTTCCCATGTCTTCTATGCATGATTGGTGCCACCATCTGACAACTCAAGTGAGAATTGGTTTAACAAACTTCAGAATGTGTTTTTTCACGGTGACATGTGCTCAACACATGGGGTTGTACAGCTCAGCTCTAATAGAGCAAAAAGTGAACTGACGGTCTCCAAAACTGCTCATGATAATTATTTTTAGGATATTTATTATATTCCTGAAACCCAGATGCTACTCTGCAATACTTCCTGATTAGTTACTAAATACAGCTGAAATCAGCATTTTTAATGGTTATGTTCATAATTTTCTTCAGCCTATATTTCTCTCTTTACTAGAAGAATAGTGTTTTTCTTTAGGTACTAAACAAAAGCTCATTTTTAAAATGTCTTGAAGAGCCTAAGAGGGTTTGTTTTTTTTTTACCTTAAGGAATGATTGCTCACTTGAGTTTCTGTACCTGATCTTGGGTCCTTTGAGTTGTTTGAGGTTGTGAGAACAGACAGACAGTCCTGTTATTGAAGATTCATCAAATCAGTTGGTTTTTTGGTCCCGTGGGGGCAGGTCAGGATGGTGACTGGAATAAAGCAAAAGTTCGGACAGCTATTTTTGTCTCGGAAGTAAATTGTGAGCCTCTGTAGAGTAATTGATTTATAATTGTGATTCAGTTCAAACCTTACTGACCTTTGTAAATAAAATACAGCAAGAGAATACTTAACAGTAGATTTATTCTGTTTGTACCTGCTGGATTTAGCTGCTTTGCATGCGTTTGTGTCAGCATGCACGCTTTGTCCTGAACTGCATGTTGGCTCCAGTGCAGCTGGACTTCATGCAGAGAGCAGAAAGCGTATTTTTTTTTTTTTTTTTCAGTTCAGTCGAACTGTAATTATACTGTTAGGCTCTAAAACCTCTTATTTAAATAATTTGTCTCTGGAATTCATGCTTTCTGCATTGAGCCAAGCTACTTCTTGCTGTAACTTGTAACAAAACTCTACAGGTTTACATGTGGAGGGAAAAAATAAAGGTGCTGCTCTATGCAAAATTGTTTCCCTTGGGAGGAAAGGGGGGAATTCTTCATGAGTTATGTATGAGCCAGCAGGTTCCACTAATCATAGCAGCTCTGCTAGTGCAGAAGATTTGTGGTCTAAGCTACTCAGCCCCCTCTGGTTTGTGAGAAATTGGCACAAAATTTTAAACCATGCAACTCTTGCTGAGCTTGGGTAGGTTTTTCCATTATAAATCCTTAAGTGGAGTCAAATTCTGAGTTTTCTTTTGTTACCGAGACTTCTTTAGCATAAATATGAAAGTGATGTTTTAACCATTTGATCCAGCTTTCACTTTCTACTGTTAAGAGTAGATTATGGTCTCCTTGGAAAGAGCTATGCTTAGATTTCTGGTTTAAGTGAATTTATTTCAGAATATTAGGAAGGCTTTTAAGCTGCAGAAGTGTGCAGCTTTTGCTAGTTCCTCTGGAAAATCTGCTGCTTTTACTTAAGAGGCATTTCCCTGAGCTCCTGTGTAGTTCAGGTCTTGAGCTCTAATCTTTTCTGCTACTGGGGGCGTAACTAATCAGGGAAAACTGCCAAATTCTTTGGGGGAAGTGAGGGGGGAAGGCAAACAAGTGCTCAGAGTGTGTCCTACAGTTGCAGAGGAAGGGAAGAAACAAATGCAAGGAGGAAAACGAGGAGGAGGAAGTGGCAGCTGTAATGGAGACAAGTACAATGAAAACTTTTAAAGGTGAAATTTGGCATTTAGAATGTTTTTCCCAACCTTGCCTTCAAACAGTACTTGAATTCTGGTGAGAGGAACGTCAGCTCAAGAAACGTGCCTTGCTGAGGCAGTATCAGGAAAACCTGTTGTACATATATTCCACAGCTAAATTTTCTGTTTCTGGAATGTTTTGCATGCCCTTGAAGAATACTTTGTCAAGACGTATCCTTAGCCCTGGAAGTGATAAAGCATGGACTGGCAATTCAGGCTCTCTTCTGACTGCTGGAATGGAAGAAGCAGAAGTTGCTTCTGCTTCCTCCTTGCCTTCACTTCTGTCCATGCTTCTTAAAATGTATTTTGCACCAACGCCTCTGCCCTACCTCTAATGAAGCTATAGTTTGTTGAAAACTAACGTGTGGATTTGTCCGTTTTGACCAGGGTGGTTGGTACCCTGGGTGCTTAAACTTTCTTCTAGCATCAAGCTGTCTTGATGCTTCCTTACTCCTTAGCAGGAACTAATACATTCCTCAGTTGTTGTTGTGGTTTTTTTTCTCCTGAAAATTGCCTTTTAGATTAGGAGTGTAACTTGCTCTCTGCCAGAGGATGGACAGATGAAGACTGTTGTGACTCTATATAGGAAGACCCAGATTGAAACTAACAGATCTCTTTACAGAGTCACAATAAATAGAGATAACCAAAATTATTATAGTTGACCCAGCTTTCCTGGCTTCCCCCTCTTCCTTTGCAGCTTGTTGTGTCTGGAAATCTTGAAAGCTGTTACCTTCACTCAGTTTATTTATGTAATGTAAAAAGAAAGAACTGAGGTAGAAAGAGGCTTCCAATGTTTCTGTAAACTTTCTTGAGCTTTATTTTCCTTGAAAAGCTCGTGTTTCATTCCACCTGTCTCTGTTTGGATTGCAAATATGTGCATGATGCTGTGGGAGATTAGAGACACTGTTGGTGCTGCTTGCATTATGAGTAGGAAGTTTCCCCTAAAGCTTATTTGCTGAGAATAAAAATTATTTTTTTAACTTTCAAAAAACCTGAAGTTATTAAACATAAGGCATTATGTTGATAAAACAGCCTCTCTGCAGTCTGGCCAGTGACTGAAATCTACCTGTGGTGACTGATGTGAGTTGTGGATTAGTGTTCTGTGCAAGGGTTTAGTTCTAGATCCTTTTGGGCTCCCTAGTTTGGTGTCCTCACAAAGCAAATATGGTTATACTGTTTTCTCAGGTAGCTTTGAATCTAACTGGATTTAGCTGGTTTTGTTCAGGATTGCGGTCCAAAATGATTAGGCCATACCTAATCAAACCCATGCAAAACCACCTGTTTCCCCTCAGTCAGAGTCCCCAAAACGCCTCATTTACTAATTGTGTGGGGAGGAGGCATCATCCAAATGAGTAGAGCAGGCTCTTGTGTCCTAATGCAGGGAACGAGGAACGCTGCAGGAGCGTGCTTGGGTTTGGCAAGGTTTTTCTTCAGCGCTATCACAGGCAAATTGGAGCTGACCTTTTACACAGCCCTTGTACCATGGTGCCAACTACCTGTGCCAGTCAGCTTTCTCCTACTCGCTCTTCGTTGCCACAGATAATATTGTTTATTATACCTTTATAATGGATTATGCTTTAGACTTTCTCCTGTGGAATTAAATTCTAGCCTTCTTGATGTTAAAATACTGTCTCGTACCGTTCTGGGAGCAGTTGCTATCTGAAGTGAATTATATGCCATTTTTATGATCAAAAGTAATGGAAAACTTTACACGTATAATCTTCCTCTGTTATTCTCTGAATATCTGTACTATTTGCCATTAGAGACTGGGCTAGATGGAACCCTTGAGTGCTGGCTGTATTGGATGAGACATTTAGCACTTCCTCCCTGTTCAATGCCTTGGCTTCCTATAGTTGAGCTTTAGTGCCTTTCTCAGCTGGAGGCTGCATCTGGACTATGGTCTTTTAGCAGCCAGTGGTGGCCACACCTTCTACGCATCTTTCTAAACTTTTTTTGAGTCCATCTGTACATCATAGCATTAAATTTCCATACTATAAACATGTACTGTGTGGAAAGAAGTTATTACCTTTGTTGGTTTGAAACGTGTTACCTCGGAATTTTATTGACTTTTTTTTTTTTCCCCTCTTCTGTCCCCCTCCCCTTGCACAGACAGTAGGAAAACATCTCTCCCCATACTTCTCAGGGGGAGAATAGATTTGCAAACGTCCTTTGGACTTTGTTACTTTATTTCTGAGATGAAAGTTGGGCAGTCTGATCTCCTGTAGTGCAAAAGCCATTCCATACTTCAGTTTATCCATTTTCCTTTCTCAACTTTAGTTCATTTTAGTATTTTTTGAGATGAGTTGAGTGTCGGTGCTCAGAGTACTGATGGGGTTGACACAACAGATTTACAGTGTGAAGATATTTGTTTTGATTCTTTCTTAACAGCATGTTAGGTAGTGTTTCTAATTTGTTTTCAGATTACTACCTCCATGATTCCAAGATATTTGCTGAGGAGTAAGTTTGTTTAAACCCCATAGCTTCATATAGTTACGGTTCTTTGGGGGTTCTGGTTCTGTTTTTCCTCATGCGTGTTATTTTGCATATCGTATTTAATCTGGCATGTATCACTTGGTCTTTTAGTATTAAAAGCTATCTGTGTAACTCATCAAATTTTGCCACTTGCCCCCCCCTTGGCTTGTGAAGCTGCTGAAGGTGCAGCCCCTCCTGGGATCCCTCTGGCACAGCTTCCCTCTACTGTGGACACTGACCCTTTGGTTTCTGTGTTAACCTTATATTAAGTCACCAAGGAGGGGGGGGGGAGGGTGTCTGTGTTATTAATGAGTAAGTTTGTGGAGATGAGTAGCTGAAAACATGAGATTTATTTTTTTAAATGACGCAACCCACATAAAACCTAGAAAAGCCCGAGTCTTGGCCTTGCAGCTATTCTAGTTTATCTCAATTGGTGATTCATCTGCCTTCTGTATGGAGTTATGTTTTTGTTCTCTCTTGCCACTATTTAAATGGAGGTCTGAGGTGCAGACTGGTTTTCTCTTTTATAGCTTTGCCAGAAGAGCCCAGCTTCCAAGCAGCTGCTTGAAAGTCAACTTAATTGGATGGCTGTATTTCCAGGGAGGTTTTATGGCTGCGTACTAGCAATATTGCTGCAAACCAGCTGGGACCAACTGGCATCTGTCATGATGCAAGATATGTATTTAATATCTTTAGATAAGGCCCCGATCCTAGTTTGTGAGTACATTAGTAAGATGGCTTCCGCATATTGAGGTCTTCCCAGAACTCCACTTTTGGGAAGGCTTTTGAATGCATCCACACTAACGCATGGTTTAAAATTCCCATTTTATTGTGTAGGAATGATTGATCCCTGTTCAGGGCCCAGGGGAGGAGTTTTTTGTGGTCAAGTCATTGATCTCCTGATTGGAATCTCCCAGTAAGGGAGAGTTTCAGTGTCTTAGCTTTTACTGAGACTTACAATGGAGATATTGTGCTACTATATTATACTTGGGAGCTTAAAATTAGTCTGTGGTCAAATAATATACCCTAGGGTGTCAGTGACCTGCATTATGATATCCCTTCCAGGTTATTGCAATGGAGCCATAACGAGTTCTATTCTTGTTTTAATTTGTTCTTGACCTGGAACAGTTCTTCTAATTTGAGACACTAATTAGGAGATGGTTTTAGTTATCTCTGATCTTTTCCATAAAGAATTTGGTGGCTCAGCTGTCTTGACTTTAGGATTCTGGAGTGAGTTACTGCTTTTGGCATTTAGTATCTGCATTTCTGCATTATTCATGTAAGGACACCCTTTGATTTTCTTTTTTGCCCATAAGCCAAGAAAGCAGCAGTAGACTTCTCTTGTAGAGATCACTGGTGTGTCTAATAGTATGTTACATTAAAAAAACCCACAACATACATCTGTACTTATTTATCAATTTGATATTTCTCTGTTCCTCTGAGATATTGTATGCACCTTTTTAAATTAAAAAGTGATTCCTTTATTAGTATACTGTTTTTCTTCCTCACTTTGAGTGACTTCAGATAAGTGTTTCTTTTCCCAATCCATGTGATTGTGAGCTACGATGACTATTGTAGGCTCAGTTTCTTAAATATACAAAGTTTTCCTACTCTCACTTGGTGTGAACAAATACCATTTAAATATTTATTTTCCTTTTATGGACAGAATTGAACATGAACGAATACTATTTTATTAGCCCTGAACTGAAAGAGGAACTTCATAACATAAGGGGAATTTTTTTAAAGCATCACTTTGACGTGCAGATGTTGCCCTTTTTTTTTTTTATGCTCCTCATTTTCCCCTTTCTCCTCCCCTACAGCATGTGATTCAGAAGTTTAGTTTCAGTAAGTCCCCACAACTGTGGGTTTGGATTTTTTCTGAGGTAGAACATGAGTTAAACTTGCTTTGGACTTCCTGGGCCTTGCACTTCTCCAGTTTAAGCCAGAGTAGGAGGAGTATTTTGACACTGGAACAAGTGTGTGTTACAGACCATCAGACAGCTCTCTGGCATGTGTTAGTCCTAACTGTGTGGTGGTCATCTTTCCTCCTCCTTTATCAACAGAGAAGGTTATTGTTATCTTTCTGCTTTTTGCTACTCATAAAGGTGTCTGGCATTCCATGTAGACTCCTTTTGGGGGCTAGATGTAGACCATTTAGATCTGATAGCTTTCCTTGTTGTAAAGGAATGATCCTTATTCTTCAACATCTTAATTCCTTGTTTGTGGTTTGAATGTCCCTCTCTCCAAGTCCCCAGTCTATCATTAGCTATCAAAGCATGTTCTTTTTTCAGTCTACCAAGGAGTATGCATTTTTACAGGCTCTGGTGGGGTGTGTGGCTTTCTTTTCTTTTTGAAAAGCTCATCTTTCCTGTTTTACCAGAAATTGTTGGGCTTTTTATGGTTAAGTTGAGGCCATTGTAATTCTGAGCTTTGTTATTCGAAGTTTGTGAGTACAGAATTGTGGGTGTTACAGTCTGTGTGCTATTTGCTCTCCAGAAATTGAACCATGATCCAATGATGAGTTTGGAAAAGGAAGAAAAATGGATTAGTGTTGGAGTGAACCAACACTTAAAGGCCTGTTGTGACCCAGAAACAGGCTAAACTTTAATGTCATTAAAAGATTTCTGGGATATAATAGTTCATTATTCCATAGCAGACTGAAAACAATCATACATTTCTTCTTAAAGTTACCGTGAATTAAAGATCAACATGAAACGTTAGTACACCAACCCTGCTCTGTGTTTTTATAGAATTCGGTGCGTTTGCCCTATTGAAGTTCCCATACGCTAAAGGCAGGAGTGGCCATGAAAGCACTGAAGAAGCTTTGTGCAGAAAAGGCTGGCATTTTTGGTAGTTGTGTAAAAGCTGGGATTGATTGTGGAGAAGTGCATTGCCCAAGTCTTCGTAATAAAGGATACAAGGATAAGAATATTGACGTACAAGTTGTATCCCTCGTGATCGAAGAGCTAAGCAAACTTGGAAAAGAAATGAAAGGTTTATATGTGAAATAAGTTGTTTTGGGCACTTTGTAGATTTAGAAAGATAACGGCATAACCAGTTGGTGCAGTTTATTTTTACTGACTTTTAAAAATGTTAGAAACATTTCTCAAAACAATCTGTGAAGAAGAGCTGTCATTAAATATATTTTCACAAAGGTTATTTAGCTGCAAAATCCACTGAAATGCATTTCTTCTGGCTTTGTTTTCTTTTGCTTTGTTGTTTTTGTTGTGTTTTGTTTTTGTTTTTTTATCTAATGTGGCCTTGTTGACTGTTTTATTGAAACTTACGTTTGCTTCCTGCACACCCAGAAGTTTGAATTCAGAGCGTACCTGATGTCTTTGGCTAAAAAGGGTCTTTCAGTACATCTGTTCTTTGAAGACTTTTTCTCTTAGCAGAGCCTGACCTGGTGGAAATAACCAAAGTTGCCGGGTGGAAGCTCTGTTGTATTGTTGTATCTCAGAACAAGCTCCACTGGTGGCTTGAGCGGTCTGTAAGAATGGACTGTTTGAACTGTCTTTGAAATTCAGGTTATTAGTGCAACATC
The DNA here is from genome assembly GCA_033628505.1 of Tringa tobata. Classification (NCBI taxonomy): domain Eukaryota; kingdom Metazoa; phylum Chordata; class Aves; order Charadriiformes; family Scolopacidae; genus Tringa; species Tringa tobata. Next base: position 120,016 of record JAHREE010149727.1, on the reverse strand, counting down.
AGCATCATCTTGGTTGTTTAGTGGTTGGGTTTTTTTTTTTTTTGGTTTGGTTTGGTTGTGTTTTGGGTTTTTGTTGTTTTTTTTTTTAAAGCGTGACTGATGACCTGCTGGGAGCTGCACCCATCCATGGACACATGGGTATAAGAAAATGGCAATGTGCCGTCTCAGGCCTTTAAAAGCAAGTCCCCTAAAAATCTTTTTCCATTAAAATGTCTCTTTATTGTCCTCTCTACCTCGTTCAGTGTTAGGTGGGCAGGAAAATCACTGGTGGTAATGTTGTACAGTAAAACTGAACCTCATTTCTTCTTGTTTGGTTCTGTTTTATGAGATTGCAGACATTCTGTGAAATGTTTTTGAGTGAGTATAATGTTCTAGAGCCGGTTGTGCAAACTGCCTTCAGTTTGCTTAGTTTGATACAAACACGCTCTCATAAAGATTTGCAAGATCTCTCGGTACGCTTTGCATTATGCAAATGGGACAGGAATGAGTCAGACAATATTCAGTGTTCTGATCAGAAACCATTTGCAAGTGTCTTCCTCTTGTGTGTGCGTGTCCCACCAGAGAGGAAGTCTGAGCAGCTTTGCAGTTACTGGAAAACAAGAAGAGTTCCCGTCTCTCTTAAATATTCGCACTCTCTGAAGACCAGCCAGACCAAGTACCTCTAGATTTCCTCTCCCAGTGAAGATGTTGCTAAACATAAGTCAGTAAAAACAGATTAAATAAACTGTATCAATCAAAAATACGCTAGATTAAAACTGTCACTCTGAAGCTGACAAGTCTCTTTCTTTTCTGATGAAAATAGTTGCAGTTCCATAGTGGTAAATTAGTATTTTAGGTGTCCTGTGTGGTGGTTTTTATACTATGGAAAACTGAGTCCCTGTGTCGTGCTGAGCCAAAATGGTTAGTTGTATGCACTGAAATTGCCTTGATTTGTACAGGGAAAGATAAGCTTCATTAATTTCTCTTTATTTTAGTCAACAGTGATTTAAAACTGAATTTATAATCTAGTTATGAAGGCGTCTTGTTTTAAGCAGGGGTTTGATTACATTTAGTTGAATTAAGATTCTGATAAGGAGCAAAAAATCATCCCTGCCAGGAGGCTGAAGTTAACACTGTTGTTGGTTTTGGTGTTGGATTCTCTGACCAGCCCTGCGGAACTCATGGGCTTGAGCCTCCTCTTCTGGCTTTCCTCAGTGAACTATCCCAAAATGAAATGGGTTATAAGTGCTTTTTGCAGATCTGCATGTCTTCCCCATAAAGGAGAGTGAAATTTAACATTTTAAATGCACAGATAAGAGGCGAGACACGAAGTTATGCATATGTACATCCAGGGTTGAGGCAACAGGAAGAGCTTTGTGTGGATACCAACCAAATTATTGTGGCTGTGTCTATATAATGTTACAAAATCATGAGGGCTGTGAGAGTGTGAACAGGCTTTTTGTGGGCTGAATTAAGACCTGCTGTAAAATGACTGGCTAAGAGCAGATGCATGCAAACTGCTAATGTGCTCTAAGAGTTATGAGAGTAATTAGTCTGAATTGACAGGTGAATCTGCTTGGTAAGAGATTGGATCTTGTGGTGCTGCTTTTTTTCTTTTTGTTTTTGCCTTTCTCACGTCTTTGCATAACCAGCTTACAATACTGCTGAACTTCACATCCAACCTCAAAGGTCTCATGTTGCAGGCTTTGATTTGCCTGAGGCTTTTGCTGACCTACAGGGTAGGGCTTTTTTTTTTTCTGGAAAAAGTGAGGAGCGTTAGCTGCTTTTGAAAAATAATTTTCCATTTATCTTGTAGCTGCCAGTCTGTTTTTAATTCCTCGGATGATTTCTTGCTTACCTCTGTTTCCCTTAACAGTGTTATTTATCTCAAGGCATCTTTCAGATCCTATTTAGTGCTAAATTATAGCATGTTTTGTTTTGTTACGTGTTTTGTTTTTTTTTCCTCTAAGTTTCCCTATTGCTGGTTCTTGGCCAGGTTCCACTGAGGTAGCTGGATAGTGGCCACCGTAATCGCTCTCAGCTATCTTGTATGTCTGAGGCTATTTCATGTTTCCCCTCTCTCCCTGTCGATATTCATATCCTGCAGAATAGAAGAGTCATTCCATGCTGCATCTCTTTAATATGCTGTCTTTAAACCAAGACTAAAACTGTCCCTTCCTGCGACTGCTTTGTGTCCAGCTGGTTACAGATGCAAATTGCCATCTTAACTGTGTTTACCCACATTATAGTAAAAATCAAGACGTAGTCTCTAGTCATGTGCAGTTTTGAGATCTTCATTTTTCATATGGTTGTTTTTTTTACTTGCTTGTTTCCAGTTACAGCATTTGGGAATGGTATTGGCTAGAGTCTCAGTAAATTAGTCTCTAAGTTAGTCTTTAATATTCCGCAACATATTAAAATTACATTGATGTATTACTTTTTCTTATTTTTTATGTAGTACGGATTTGCAGATGCCTGTTTCTCCCTTCCAATGTGTTATATTAGAATTGGTTAAATAAGTACAAATCTCACAAAATATTGACTTACAGCTATGGTGAACCTTGAAAAGCTGCCTATTCTAGGAAATTGGCCTCCTGTTATCTCTGATTTCATGCTTTTTCCATCTGTCTCAAAATGAAGAGATTAGGGTTGATCCTAGCTATGTGTGTGAGGCAGATTATGGTAATCTTATTATTCTGATCTCATTACACTTAGTCTCTACATTTGCAAATGTCCTGGTTTTAACCCTTTCTTCAACAGTTACCAAAATGTTTAGTGAAAAAGGTAGTTGAGGTGTATTTTGCAAACTTCAGACTAAATGTTTATATCATCCTGAAATAATCAAGTTCTCAAAGACTTTCCTATAATAATAATCAAGCTCTTAGAGATGTTCTTAATTAGAGTAATACACTTTGTTGTTGGTTTTAGGGTTGGGGGGTTTTTTGGTGTAGAGAGACTATCTAAAAAGATAAGTAAATGAACTCATTTGAGTTTCAAAGTATGAAATTCACCCTCTGTATGAGACAACAAATAAGTAATGGTTATTGAGAATTCTATTTTCAGTTTTATACTTTGGGGAATCTAGAGTAAGAGCACCTTCTGGAGATCCTTAGTACATGACAGGTCAGAATTATTTTTTTCTAGGTTTTTCTGAAAATAACTGGTATTTTCCATAGTTTTGTACCAGTGTTTGACACACTAAATATAAAACTTAGTGGAACATCTCCTGATCTCATTATGAGTACACAGAAGTTAATGCAAGATGTAGGAAAATATGTAACTGTGTATTTTAAAAGAAGGGATAACTGAATTGGAGCACCGAATTCCCCTGCTTCAGCATCTACAGCCCAACTTTGCTATTGTTCCTGGGTGGTAAACTTTAATTGATTGCAAAGGGTTAACTTTCTTGTCTGTGATGGAGGAAGGGACTCTTTTCTGCACTAATATGTTTTACTGAGTACACTAATGCAAACGTTCAGGTGGACTCAAGGATTACAAGAGGTCTTTGTCTTAAACTTGTGGAGGAAGCTCCGTTCTCCATGGTTTCAGGCACCAATTATGAATTAAGTGTCACTGCTTCTTCAGGCCTTTAAATAAAAAGAAAGGAAAATGACAGTTGCTAATTGTGGGAGTTAAAAAGCAAGTATGGTTCTCTGTCTTTAAGAGATTTGTATTATGTTGTAATTCCTGCTCAAACAGATTAATAGGATATTTGAGATTTTGTACTACACTGATGGACTTCAGATTAGATACAGCAGGAGCTCTTTTTAAAGCATTTGACTATTGCTGTGACTGTTCCACTGGTCATCTTTGACCATCAAGCGTATTTGTCATTTCCCATCCTGAAGTTGCATTTGGAGGACAGGGAAGAGGATTGGAAAGGAGAGGGAAAAATTGTATTAGTACACAAAACAAAGTTGGGATAAAAGGAAGCAAGTTCCTTCTCCTTCTGTTTTTGTTCTGTCAGTTTTGTAGGTCATCTAAATTGGACCTTTTTGTAGAACGGTATATACTGTTACACCTGGTTTTGCTTAGAGAGAAGCATGCAATGCAGGAACATCACTTATGTTGCTGCCCAAACTGCCTAGAGTACATTCAGTCTATAACTCTTAATTAGGCTTCATTGTTTTGTAGTACAGGGACCACTTGAGCTTTTCCTCTAGTTGCTAATTCCTGTGCTCTGTTGATAAAAATTTTTACGTAAGTGACTGAGTTTCATTGAGACTGAGCAAATTGGGAAAAAATGGAGCCCTTGCAAATTACGGGGTTTTTTACTTCACCCTGTTTGGTCTTGGCTAACTTCTCAAAAACGTGGGCCAGCACAGGGTGGGGATGGAGAGTGCAGAGGTGAGAATGAATGGCTGGAGGGAAGAAAGTACTGGGAGAAGCTTAACATAGCTCTGTCACAAACTTCACTTGTGGAATCACTGCCTTGGGGACACATCTTCACAAAGGGGATATTCTGTTCTGTGTGTCTCTCTTGTGGTAGCGCGGACATTTGTAGAGTTGCACTGTGAACTGGTCAGGGAAGAGAGCCAGCAGTGGAGAGGGGTTTGTTGGTTTTTTTGGTTTGTTTTTGTTGGGTTTGGGGGTTTTTTTGTTGTTTTTTTTAGCTAAGGTTGTCTTTGATTTGGTTTTGAAGTAGTTGTGCTGGCTGCACTGGGGGCGACTGGCTTTGGCATGGAGTCGGATCAGCGTACCCTAAGCTGGTATTGCTGCTGAACACTTTTGCTGCTGTCAAACTGCAGTCTTCATTCCTGCCCTCGGGCTATACATTTGGCTGAGTCTCATGATGGCAGAACAGCGTTCTCTTGGCGATTATAGAGCAGCCCTTTCTTTTTGTAACTTGAATTATTTTTCTCGCTGTTCTCAAACTCCTTAAAAATTTGCCTTACCAAAATGCTGCTTCTATTGTGCATTCACACTGGGTGGTGATGGTTGTTTTGCTTTGAGTGCTGAGTTGCTGGCAATGTTTTAATATATTTTTAGATAACAGTGAAGTATTTGTTTTTCAAATGAGAGGTAGGAAATTGCAAAGAATAAAGAATTGCATGAGCTGGCTTAGTGATAGCAAGCCTGTTCCATTTGGGGTAGTGGAGGAGGAAGGGGGAATAGATGGTGATGTAAGGGCTGTTGCTGTGACACTCCCCCAGTAATAACTTCTGTGAGGAGCTGTAAAGGGTGGAAGGATAAATAAGGATGTTGAGGATTCAATGACTTTGACGCTTGACCTGACTCATATCTTCTCTGTTGTAAGAGGAGGATAATTCAAATAAGCGCGCTGAATCCTTACTGTAGCAAATGCAGAATTTTTCTTTTTTCCCCTCTGTACTTCATTCTTGACAAAGCAGGAGTTAGACTGCAGTCAGTCTGAGTAAAGGGCTGACTATAAACAAGCCGTAAGACTCCTGCATGAAATTCTAGCACAGTTGTAGACACTCTGCATTCATGAGGCAAGTCTTTAATTTGTGTTATCTGTTGGTTTAAAGCAACTTCAGTAAGCCTTCATCTGAAAGATTCACATAGCCTTGAGATTGGAGACTGATTTTTTTCCTTAACATCACAGAAAAGTAGAGGGGCTTTCGGCAGTACTTTTAAGTTCTATTTTCTGGTCTAATTATCACTAGTTAGTCTTTTCCGCTCTGCCAGCGTATGAAGTCTGCTTAATAAAGATCTGTATCTTTGGTCCCACAAGCATTTATATCATTTGGTTCTCCATCAATATGCCTGCTAATTTTTATAGCCAAAGACAACTTATGCTTTACAAAAAGCGCAAATGCAACTGCTCTTGCCCTTCTGAACAGCAGTAGGAAATACGGCTTCTTTGCATGGACTGACAGTTGTTTGCAGAGGGATTCTCAGATGCTGGCCAGAGAACTGATGTTGCTTTGCAGCGATTGCTCATAAAATCCTATGCGGATCTTTTAAAAGTAATTTTCGTTTTTCATCTTAAAATGAGATTTCAACGCCATTTACTTCACTTTCAGTAGGATAGGGATTGAAATGCATGAGAGGGGAGCGACAGATGCATGTTCAAGTTGGGGAAATTGTAGTTCAAATACATGGTGATAATACTATTCTTAGATCACTAGGGCTGTAAAACCTTTCTGGCGCTAACAGGAAATGGCAGACTTCAGCTTCATCAGCCAAAGTCATCAGCCTTTGCAGCTGGGGTCTGAACTGAATAGCGATGACATTTGGGGCAGCTGTCTCAAGGTAGTGGAACGTGGGCTTTTTCTTCTTCTGTACTTTCAAATGCAAATCAGAGTATGCTCTAGGGACAGGCTGAAGAGTACGTGTGTTTTAGATGTGTAAGAAATTAGTAAATATTGATTGTTCAGTTGCTGCAGAAAGGATATTGCACTTAACACTCGCTCGACATCCTATATCTAATAGGTTTGAGTTTTGCACACTGGTATTAACATGTATTTTTTAAACATCTAGTCATAAAGCCCATGTGTGCAGTTTCACATTGTGTAGCTGGATGGAAGGGATGATTTTTGCTATGCATGTCAGTGATGTAACATGTAAAGAATTAAACTTGCCAGAAGGCCGGGCAGCAGTCATTGGTGAAAGTATAGAGCAGAAAAAAAAACTTGATTGGCCCACCAGTATTTCTTGTTAAGTGTCCCTGAACTTGATAGCTGTTTCATGCATGAAGTTTGTGTTTTTTCTTTCCGTGCTGCAAAAATTTTCAGGTGTCTCCTGCCAGGATCAGAATGAGGATTAGCTTAACCTGGCTGCCTGATGTGCAGGTAACTTTTCTTTCCATCTTACCCACTAAAGGTTTCGGCTTCAATTTGTATAAAGCTTGAAAAAAAAGCTGTTGTAACACCCAAATTGAGCCTATCATCAGAAGACACAAATACCTCTAAACCTCAGCGGAGTCCCTCACTCCCGCTTCCCCATTTTCTCCCCCTCCCACTCACAGTCAGTTGAGTTTTGAGGTTTTTGCTGCCCCTTTGCAGGGCCACCCACGTGCACCTCCTTGAACTCTTGTCCACCTCTTGCCATAGTCTGCTCTGTATAACTTTGCCTAGATAAAACTTTAAGTGGAGATAATAATTCTTACGTAAGTTTTGGGGTTGTTTGTTGTACAAGAATTGTAGAATAGGACTTTTTTGTGTTTTTTGAAACTGGAACGAAGGGTGTTTCCTTCGTGGCAGTGCCTGCTCAAGCAGTCCTGCCCTATTCCTTTCCTTCCCGTCTTCTCAGTCGCTTCCTTCAGTTCCAGAGTTGTACCCTGTGCTTGCTGATAGAAGTATCTGTGTAGCCAACCAGTCAACTGAAACAGGTGAAAAACACACCGCCTCCCAAGACTGTTTTGCAGATCAGTTCCCCAATCTGTAGAACTGCACAAGTGCCTGTAACCACCGCTCGGGGGGCACGTGGGAGGGTGCAGCCACACAGCAGTGACTGCAGAAACCAACTCACACAGCACTGCTGCCAAACATCTGCCCACTGCAAACTGATAGTCTGGCCTCTGAGTTTGTAGCTGGGTGTGGATTCACGCTGGCTATGAATTAACTGGTAAGATTGTTAATTCTGAGGTCAAGATGTGTGGAGTATCAGTACTAACAATTTAATTTTGACTGTTTTGAGAGATGCTTGCAAACATCCCCATTCCTGGATGCAGGCTTAAGTCATCTGGATTTGGCTTATAGCTCATAACTCTGTGTTCAGTTGAATAAGTATTTTCTACCTTTCAAGGCATAACTTAACAACTGTGGTTTTTGAGGACCATTATTAAGAGACTTGAAATGTACAAAAGTTCAGTAATATCAGAATAACTAAAGTGTTGCATACCTTTCCAAATACATATATATTTAATATGGTATATCATGTATAATTGATCTAGGGAACTTTGTTCTATAGATAATTAGTTGTCAGATATTATTCCTGATATCTTTCTGGCAAATAGCTGAGACTGTTTCACATTCTGTAAAAACTACAATGCTATAAAATGTTAAGCAATCAATATTAGATGCAAGAAGCTATGCCAGTAGAATCCTGAAGCATTTAAATGCTAAAAACAGATGAAGGAAACATAAGGGTTTTATTGCTCTGTTAAGTTGTCCACACTGTAAAATGAATGCATAGTAAATACTGTAATAAAACAGTTTAAACAAAACCATGCATTTAAGAAAAAAAAAAAAGACAATTATCTATCTTGTAAATATATACCAATTGCACTAAAAGCCTTCATAATGTTGCTAATAGTCAGTAGGATCTACCTCTTCTCTTGATCTTTGGAAGCACATTGAACCTTTTGCTCGTGTGGTTGCAGTAGCTTTTTCACTGGAAAAACCATATAGAGCAGCGGCAGATCGAGTTGATTTACTTCCTTTAAAAGCAAAAAATGAAGTTCTGTGTTTTGAACACTTTTGAATTTTTTCTTTTATGGGTTGTATCTTTTCTTAATGTGTTTTAAAATGTAGCAGATAATGTTTCTAATTGTATTTCCCACTGAAATGTAGTTGGCTTTTGGTGGTGGTTTTGGGCAACCTTAACATTTTTTCCTTGTGGCTTGCTCTGTAGCTGGCAGTTAACATTGGTATCCGTCTTGCTTCTCACTAAATACTTTGGTTGCTAGTGCAAAGCATGTGCATTTTTTTTTCTTTAACTTTTTCCAGGTTTTCAAAGTACATCAAGACTGCAGTATTCATAATGTCTTTAGACATATTGTTAATCACTTAAATGTGTCAGTGCATCCTGGACTATTAAGCCTAGAGGTCCGCTGACATTGGCAGCCTGGTTTATAAGCAGCCAGGGAGACCTTATTGAACTAAAACCTACTTAACACAGGAGAGATTGTAAAGATATTTAGAAAACCACAGTCAAGCTTAGGTAGCAGTGGTTCAGTCCTGCACTTGAGTGTCTTTCCGCAATATAATCTTAGGTATGAGAATATTGCATTAATGAACTGGGTGATTAGGTGGGTTGGGCTTGTGCATGCTGAAGATACAATTTAAAACTATCTTGATGGTTTGAAGAAATGTATTATAAAAACAGGAAGATGTTCTACAAGGATTAATGTTCTGTCATACACGTAGGCAGAAATAATCAGCTGCACCAATAAAGGATGAGGAATAACCAGCTAGGTATCAGTTCCTCTGAAAATACCCCAAACATCACAGTGGAAAACTGGTTGAAATTGAGGTGATGTCCCACTCTTAAGACAAGCAAAACTGATAATGAGATGTATAGACAGGGCTGTAATGCCTATACAACATGCAAAGAAACTCTGCAACTTGGTGCATTTAGGCCTTGGCTGTGGAGCACTGTAGTTTGAAGTCCACAGGACAGCTATAAATCTGCCCTCTAGCCACATACCCTAAATTTCTGATCAAACATAGAGTAAGTCCAGGTTGTTCCACTAGTAGTCAGCTTTCCTCCTGCTCAGCTTTTCCCGCACTGGAGCAGAGGTGCTTTGCATGGGGTGGTATTTTTGCAGGATGCCAGGTAAACCAAGCCATATTCAGCTTCAGTGGCTGCAGTCACCTTTGGAGGTTTGTATACACAGCTCTTCATAAGCAGTTTGTCTTCCTAAACACATCCTTTTAGACTTTAACCTGCTATGACTTATGTACATTGTAGCAATTTTATTGTGTACAAGCATTAGAATGGTTGTAGTAGAGAACCTCTTACACAGAGCAGTTGTTCAATGTCACTCCACAAATAACTGTTCCTGTCTGCTTAGAGAGGTAAATTGTTTGTGTGCTAGGAAAAGTGGCAATTAGGAGTGAAAGTGCAGGAGTGGAATGTTGGACTTGGTGGTGTCTTGGGCGGTGAGGTATAGAAGAGATAATGGTACACATCCTCCATTTGGAACAGAAAAAACGACGATCTTAATTATATCATTTCTTTCATTCTTGATAGAGGGGTTCCGGGGATGTCATATTTGTAGAGGGTTGGGGTACTGAGCATGAGGTGATTAAGGGCTGGTTGTTACTGTGGCAATACAGTGTTCTTCAATTAAATGCAAGCCTTTCTTGTCCTCTGCTGAACATTTTAATCATGTTGACCGCTGTGGTGTGTTTAAAGGCGTCATGTGGGACAACCGGCAACAAATTTTGCCTTCTGGTCCTGGCTCTGCTCTATAATCACAGAGAAATTGTCCCAGTCTGTGTAATGGGTGTATCTGCTTCCTCAGAGATTGGGAGAAATACATTCTCTGGCACTGCACTTTAGTAAGAGATATTAGGACAAAATAGGATACATGCAAATAGAAGTAGGAACTACAGGGTATTCAAGTAAAATGGTTATGCAAAGCAGATTACGAATGGATTTCACAAGCTGTGCATATAGTTGATGTATGGACTGTCATGCATGCGTATTTCCCCAGGGTATTTTACACTCTTACTGAATGTGACCAGCTTCATTTGTATTGTAAAACTAAAAGGGCAACCATGACTGAAACGATTGCTTGTTCTTCATTACCTTTTCCAGTTTTTCTGTTTGATACACACCATCAGCAAATGGTTTGCAACAGAGCCTGCACCATGAGAGAAGTTGTGTGAGTGAGAAATGTACAATTTTGATACACTTGCAAACTGCCACAAGCTCACTGCTGATATTTCTGCAGTGTTTCTCTCTTAATCTGAAAGCAACTCTGAAACCCTTTCATTGGAATGCTTGATAGATTATTTATTATTATTGTTTTCTGATAGAGTGACTTTCAACCTTCATCCCTAAGAGTTTGTGCCAAGAACTCTTACAAAAACCTTACTATTTCATTAAAGGCCTGAAAAGTTGTGCTTGGATACGTAGTCTAGAGTATATGATAACATGTATTGTACGCTTGGTGTCCACGCTGCTAAACTTGAAGAAAAAGCTGGAAACAGCCCCTCTTTTAAGAGGGCCTGGAATGTATAGGCATTTGCATTAGCAGCAGATACAGGAATAGAAACCAGGAAAATTTACTCTGACCACTAGGTAAAAGTAGCTCTTTCAAAAATTTTCTTCTCAAAATTAAGGATTTATTTAGATGCTTAAGGCAATGTATACTCTGTTCTTTATGTACACACATGCATATATGTATTTGGATTATTTTGGGGTGTGGTTTTGGATTTTGAACCTTTCCCAAATAGAGCAGGTTTTTAGTCAGAATTGAAGGCTGTTTACTTTGCTCGGTAAAAAAGAGGGGAAGATGGCATAGAGCTCTCCAGGCTTCAGAGCTTGACCTGTTCTTCAGTGTGTGTGCTTTACTGACGGTGGTTCTTTTGGGACCTTGCTTAAACCTAAATTAAACAGTGTTAGTGTCTAATGTGTTTGCTTTTTAAATAAAAGCTCAATGAGGAAAGACACCCATTTGCAAGCAAATTTTACCTGAGTAAACTAATCCACCCTGCACAAGAGAAAACTGACAAAATGCTGTGCTCTTCAGTGCTTCCAAATTAGATGTGGATTGGGTTTGAGATTAAGGAAGGATGTTTTGTCTTCTGTTTCCGTGATAACATCCTGAGCCACTACAGCTAGTTATAAAAGGCGGCTGGTCCTGGTCTTTAGTCACTGTAAACTAACCCTTGGTCTGTTAGGGAAAAACAACACTCCCCTTCCTCTTTTTAAGCAACTGCTCTTGTGAATCCCGTAGCATTCTGCTCGCTATGTGTGCGAGCCAAGATGCGGAGCTTGGGCTGCGATAACAATCTTTTTCCTTTTTTTGCACTCCATTTTGATCAAGCCCTGAAATGAGACAGTGCATTCACTGCAACGGCCAAATGTCGAACAGTCATCCTTATGTTATAAAGTTCGTCAGAATTAGTGTTCACTTAAGCACCATTAAAGTTCCTGAATATAAAATGAATCTCACTTCCGAGAGTCTCTGCTGTTACTAAAACCCTTGCGGATCTTTTAGATGAGGGAAGCCTAATTAGAACACTGGCTGTAGCTACTTCTAGCGGTATAAAGCTATTTTTGTTTGAGTTGTAAAATCACTGATACTGATTTTTACTGCAGGCTACCATTCTTTCTATAACGGAGATTTTGCATCAGCCTTCTTGAAAACACGCAATTTGTGGTATCTATAGCTTAACCTTTATACAAGTGGTGATAGTGGGAGGACCAATTTGAAGAAAATTCTGTAATTGCTGCGGCTGACATCTCGCTATCCTTCACAAGCAGCGTAGGCAGAACTGGTGAATTTGTTATCATTTTACTTCTATGTGTTTGTGCCGGTGGAAACTTCTTATGCTGAGGAAAACTTCATTGAAGACGAGACCTGTGGCAAAGTTTCTTGAGCTTTGTTGACTCCTTCCAGGATCCTGCATCAGACATTTTGGAGGTCACTACAATACACTATAAATACTGCAGGCTTTTTCCTCCCATCTCTTTGTGCCATGTAAACAAAAATAAGGTGAGCCATAGGGAAAGAGAATTGTTGTCTAGATTGTTCTTTTTTTTTACCTCTCTCTCTCTTTCTCCTATTATCATAAATAACTAAATACATCTTCATAATTGAAGGTTTTTGCCAGAGGGGAGGTAGTAGTACAAGACTTGCAAGGCCTGAGAGGCAGGGTAAGTTAGTCTGGGCTGAGTTCTGTCTTCAGCTACTTTAATGTTGCCCCAAGTATTCTTACGTTATGTTAAAAAAAAAAAAAAAGAAAAAAAAAAGAAAAAAAAAAAAAAAGATGGTTTTGAAATGAAAGCTTGAATGCTAATTCCTACCTACATTCCTCTGGACTTTGCTTTGTTACAACATATTTTACTGTACTTGGCAGCCAGTGCTACTGTGGGTTTCTTGACCAGTGTATTTCTATCTGGAGTTTTGCATGGTGAAATAGTACATGGAATTGTAATTGCAACTTCCCTTTATCTCACGTAGTTAAAAGTAACATCATTTCCTGTAATCTTACCCAGCTACTTCTCCCCATCAACCCTTTCTGCAAGTTCGGGGAATACTGGGTTTACCTGTAAATGTTTACATAGAATGAACCTCCAGTGAGGGGTAGATTTGTGCAACAGACTTGGAGGACAGTATTATTTACAGTTGGGAAAGAGGAGCTTAGATCCTGGAGTGGCTGTGAAAGTCCTGTGACTTTCATTGTCATTTTTGGTTTGTTGTCCCTCGACTTTGTCTTGTATTTTACTTTGGACTGGTTTCTGGGTTCCTTCAAGATAAATACAAATAACTTAGTTTCCTTAAGAAGAAAATATGTGTAAAGACAGCACTATGTAACCCAGACTTTGGATTTGAACAGCTTCAGAATTTGCTTTCCTTGATTCCCGCTCTCAGCTGCTTGGCCTGCCCCGGCAAGTGGGAAAAGTCAGGGCATGCATCCCGGTGAAGCAGCGATTGTCACTTCAGATAGGGCTTCTGACAAAGAGACCTTATTGCTCTCTACAACTCCCTGAAAGGAGGGTGCAGAGAGGTGGGGGTCGGTCTCTTCTCCCAAGTCACAGGCGACAGGACTAGAGGAAATGGCCTCAAGTTGCACCAGGGGAGGTTCAGGCAGCATATTAGGAAAAATTTTTTCACCAAAAGGGTTATCAGACATTGGAATGGGCTGCCCAGGGAGGGGGTTGAGGCACCATCCCTGGAGGTGTTCAAAAGATGGGTTGACGTGATGCTGGGAGATATGGTTTAGTGATGGTGTTGCTTTTTGTTTGTTGTGGGTGTTTATTTTTTGTCAGAATTAGGTTGAGGGTTGGACAAGATGATCTTTAAGGGTCCCTTCCAACCTAGAAGATTCTGTGGTTTTGTGAAAAGCGCTGCTTGAGGAGTGGGGACGAAGGGCCCTCGTACCTCCTACTTGTGCTTGGAAGGCTTTCTGAAATTATTTATTTTTTAGGTTGTATTTTGTGCTCTTTTTGTGCCATTATAAAGATAATGGTAGAAGTGGTACTGAGAATTGGGGTGAGGGTGAGAATGAAAACCTGTATCCAGAAAATGTTACTGCATTCTGTTACAATCTCCATGCATTATTTAGGTATTACACTGTTGGTAGTTGAGTGCAAGTTAAGAAACAATCTTTCTCTGACTGTTTCCAGTAACACTTGCTCAGTGGTTGTTAAGGGTTTCTACAGCTTTTTATATCTGTCTAGAGAGCAAGTATTCACAATCTTAAAGCATGTCCAAACATGGTTCTTTAGGTTTTCATCTGAAAAATGTGGATGTTTTGCATTTTGTATGTGTGCTTATGATAAACTGAATTTAAGGAAAAGCCTAAAATATTTTAGCAGTTATATGTTCTTCAGCTAGTCACCTTAATTGTCTGATGTGTCTTTTTGCATTGAATGTTTAAATTGATTTTAACTGTATTGTGTGTCATGCTGAGTAAACTAAGAAAAGAAAAGCTCTGGTGTGGCTTGACCTGAATTACAGTGTCGTTTTGACATGCAGGTTATCCTAGGTTTCCTTAAGATGCCATTTCCACCGTGCAGCCGCCTTGTTGATTGTGTTTGGCAGCCAGAGTGAGGAGGATTCATTTGTTCAGGGGATTTTGTGCAACACGAGGATGAGGCAGGGACCTGCAGGTTACCAGGCCATGTCTTGGGTTGTCTTCTGCAAAATCCTGAAGGGATAAATTTGAATGTTCTGTGGTGCCATTTGCAGTAAGTTTATGGGGAAGAAAAACACTATAGAATGGACCGTGATGAACTTGCTCTGTTGAATTCTGGTGTAGCTTCCCTTCAAGCTTGTTGGGTTTGTAGCTAGTTTGTATCTTTCTCTTCTTGGAGCAGGAAAGGGGCCATTTTTCTCTGAAATTAAAAGCTGTGGTAAAGCACCTCTGTGGAGGGTGAGAACGCGCCTCCCAACCACCGTTCCACTCTGGGATAGGTAATTTCCGGGCTTAAAAATTGTGTTGCAGAATTGCTGCCTTTGAATCATTTGCTCACTTTTTTTTTTTTTTTTAATTTTAAGTTCTGCCCTAGTTTGAGTATCGTGAGCACTTTCTTTGGATTCCTGAGACTTTGGGAGTGTTTCTAATACACTGCATTGTTTTCTTTGTGATAGTGTCAGTGAAACTTTGTGAAGGAGGAAAGCCACGTTGGCAGGTAACAGGTTGTACTTGTTACCTTCTGTTTCGCTCAGCACAGCAAGAATCCCAAAACCTTACAGTTGAGGGAAAAGAGGGGGCTCAGCCAAAGCTCACAGCCCTCTCTGAACAAGTTTCTTGGGTTTTGTTTACGCAAGTATTCTGATGAATTTGGCTAAATTTGCAAGCACATAAGTACGTTTGAGGCCTTATGTTTAGTTTCATGTTTGCATATGGGAGTCAGCTTGAGAGTTGAGATGCCAGATCTGCTTGTTATATTCCAGTTCAGTTCTTCCTGAAAGTTGTTTTGGGAGGATCAAAAATCGGTATGCAGTAATTCACAAGGGTGTAAAAGCTGTGCTTAGAAATATTCACCAGGTATAGGGTTGAAAATGGCCAGGAATGCTCGTTTTGTGTGAGCTGTTCCAACTAAAACTTGGTGACTGCCTTGCTGTGCGGCTCTTCAGCAGCGCCTCTTCCCAATTTCCATGGGAACAGATGGGCTTTCGTTGATAGGAGTTCTATTAGCAAACTGGGAAACTGATGGACAGCACTTGAGCCACTGTTACTGTAAAACAGGGCTGACCGCAGGCTGAGGACATCACATGGCAGTATGGGTTCAAATGTAGTGGCTAAAAATATATATTCTTCCTTCTTCCTCCTCTCAGGCACAGATGCCCCAGTGCGGAAGGAACAGTTGCTCTGGCATAGGCTTGGTTAGATCTATAGCAGACATGGGGATTGGCTGCGAAGGGAAGCTTTATGTTCTGAGCTATATAAAGAGCAGCAGGTTTTAACAGTTGTTGAGATAAATAAGTGTTTGTGCCGTTAAGAGTTTTTTGTAGACTCTAAAGGCTGTCTCGGTTGGGAGCAGTGAATCTTCAAGTTTCGTTTTGTTGCTTAATTTATCTGGATTTATTTGTACTTGGGGAAATTTTCAAAGCAAAATCCAGTGATACATGCAGTACTTAGACTAAATTTTATAGCTTTGGTAAGTCGGGGAAAATCTTACCATAGTTCAGTTAAGAATCTTTATTTTTCATAGAGGCATAGCACTGGTTTTTAAGTGTCCAGGTGATAAATTTTAATCTTACTTATTATGTGGAAATCACTTGAGGTGTGGGATAGATGGATTTACTGGATCCTTTTCTTAAAATGTTTTGTAGAAAAATGGTAACAGTTACTTCATTTCAGTGGGTTTATAATTTAAAAGAGAAGAGAGCAATGTCAAATGTAAACATGTAAGCCAGATAAGCCAGTGCAGAGAGTTCTTACGTGTGTTCCTGACTTTTTAGTTGTATTTCAGTAATGGACATTAGTGGCATAAGTTTTTTGGAAGCTGAAATTTTACATGGCTGTTCTGCAGTTGTCATAATAATAGCTACAGAACTTCACAGCAGCCACCAGAATTCCATCCTTGTGCACGTGACTGCAAAGTTGTCCTGAATTTAAGGTACTTCAGTACAAGTTATTTTTGCTTGACTAAACATTGGGAGCAGCTCCAGCGGTGTCTGTTTGAGACACTGTCAGAAGAAAAATTATTTTGTAGATATCTGTCTTGTGGAGGTGACTCCTCTTGAAACGATACGTGAACTTGGAGCTGTGTAAAGAAAATAGCAAGTTCTGTTGCCTCTGGAAGAGCCAGTAAGGGGAAAACAAGGGTGCCTGCAGGGTGACTGTGTGTGTATCAGCCCTCTGGTATATAATCCAGGGCACGGATACTCTGGCTGTCAGCCAGGGTGTGAATGGAGCTGTGACAGCCAGTTAAAATGATCCTAGAAAGGACAACCGGCTACGAAGATACGTCAGTCTGGGTGTGAAGCAGGAAAAAGTCCTTGGAGCAAACAAAGCTACTGGAGGGGTGGGGGGAGAAGCTGTGGAGGATTCGTTATTCCAGCAGAAGGGCCTTGACCAGGTTGTACATGCGTACGTGTAGGCAGTTCACCTTACTGTGCCTTTTATCCAGCTTATTTTTGTCCCCGGTCACAAAGCTTACTGCGTGCCTCAGCAATGCTCGCTCGCCGGCTTTTGGCTTCAGGCCAAGCATTAATGAGTACCCCAAGCCCTCTGTGATTTGGCTCCTCCAAATCTATTAGCATATCTTCAGAGCAAGATAAAACTCATTAGAATAATTTACATTTGGGCATTGGAATTTCTGATAATTTTTAATGCGTACTGCCAAAAGCACAAATATTTGGTAATATCCCTCATGTGAAGCTACAATATACTCATTTTTTTTAATTCTTTGGGAAAAAACAGACTGCTATATCCCTTAACTGCTCTCTGATGGTGATGAAATTTTGCAGTACACAATCATATCAAAGATTTGAGCCGTGCCATCTTTGATAAAGGAAGGCACCTCATTGCATAAGATTTGACTTATTAGAAATCACATCAAAGTGTGTCACGTTTGTGTTCTGTTGTGTTGTAAATGGCTCCAGCGATGGCGGCTGAGGTCTATACCAACCGTGTGAAATCTTTGTGTGGCTGAACTGTAGATCAGGGCTTCAACCTGTGCCCTCTGTCTCGATGCAATTCACTTTTTTACATATGTGAGTTTAATTCCCATTTTCCCTACTCAGTGCCCCAGAGCTCCCCGGTGGTGTCATCTACCTGTATTTTATATTCTGAATCGGTTTCTGCAGAGAAGGCTGTCTCGCAGCCAGTACAGGGGGTTGAGAGATGTGCTTAAATCACCCCATCCGCACGGGCTCTCCATGTGCAGGCTTTTACCTCGGAGCCTGTCACAGAGCCACGCTGGAACTGCTCGTGGCCCGTGGTCACATTATCCTTGCAAAATGCCTGAACTGTACTGCAGGCTAGAACAATGCTTGTAAAGAAATAAACGCAAGCCCAAAGTAGTAACTCCACAAAAGATAGCTTGGAATATTTTTATCCATATAAAAGTTCTTGGGATCTTTTAGTTATTAAAGTCTCTTCAACTGTGAAAATGCTCTGAACAAGGCTGTAAAGGTGCCTCTTTGCTCACCTAAAGTTCTGTAGATGTGGCTCTGCTGCTGTGCTGTTCCTGGTTGGCACCTTGGGCTGTACCCCCTGCCCTCAGCCCCTCTGGCTGGGGCTAAGGAACAGGCAGGTGACTGTGGCCCGCTGTAATTCACTCAGGAGATTGGGATTCTGTTCTTTTTACTTTACCAGATTTTGTTTAAGTGGGCGTTGAGGTTTTTCTCTTCTGTATGTAGCAGTCAGCAATAGGGCAGATGAGGGTGTTGATATCACACATGTTTTTGAAAGGCAGCAAACACTAATCTGTAGAGTTTAATTTTCTTGAAGTGCTCCCATCAGCTAGAATTTTAAGGCCTGCACTTGCAAATTCTTGTCTGCTTTTCCTTTATTTATTTTTACTTTCCTCACATCACATTAAGAGAGAGAAAAAAAAAAAAGTCGGAAACAGCAATAACTGCTTATGAAGATTTTGATTTTTTTGGAAGATATCTTCATAACCACGTCTGTGTAATATGTGATCTCTGGATCTGCATTTCTGTTGTCTTTCTCTTTGCATTTCCTCATCTTCCCACATTTAGGCAATGTTAATCATATGATACTTTTGTGACTTGAGGCTTTAAGTACATTAAGTACATCTCTTTCTTTTCTTTCTTTTTTTTTTAAAAAAACCAACAACCTCAGATTTGGCTTTTTGTTGGCCGTTGTCGCAAAGTTAAAAAAGAACATCAGAAAGTGTTCACTGAATTTCACTGAATTTTTAGAGTTGGAAGGGACCATATAGATTATCTAGTCCAACTCCTGTTGTGGTGCTTAATTTTAAAGGGGAGGGGAAGGTTCCAGGTGGTGTTTACTTGCAAAATCAAATAAAATCTTTCCAAGGAGTTGCTAGTTTCAAACTATAGAAAAATGTAGAAAAACAGGCTGAAATCACATTTATGCTGAATTCAGGAAAAAGTGATCGTTAGAAGTGATAAAGAATCAGAATTTCTTGTCTTGCAGATTTTGGACAGATTTTTTTGATGATGGTAGGCAGCTTAATCTTTGGCACAGATCTCATTCTAGTTGTTAAAAGTACACGTGGACTTAGAGTCACTTTCTTAGTGAAGCATGGGGTTTTGGCCCTAAAATCCTTTGGCTATTTTAAACTACTCATCCAGCTTTTTGTTCACCAGAGTTCTGAATGAGACAGTGGAGCAGGATGACTATTTTTTTGTAGATCCGTGTTGCAAGAGTAGTCTTTGAAACAAGAATGGGAAGAATAAGCTAATGCCTTCATCGGTTTTGCTGGATCTTGAAATGTAATAAGCTTTTGTGTGTGTTTTTCCTTTAGGTTTTGAATGAAGAATGCGATCAGAATTGGTACAAGGCAGAACTCAATGGAAAAGACGGCTTCATTCCCAAGAACTACATAGAAATGAAACCACATCCGTAAGTAGAGCTTTGGCGATTGGTGCCCTTAATCTTACTTTGTGCATCCTCTCAAACAGAAGGGAGGTTTGCTGTACTTTGCAGAGTGTACCATAACCGTAGGTAAAGGATGGTGATGTATTTGTATCTCTGGCTGCAACTTGTATTGTTGTGCACTGTGACTCATTTCACAGCTGGCTGTACAGCAGGATATTTTGGAAGCTGTTCTGGTGGTTGCTCTGGTGTTTTGCTGTAGGGTCAGACAGATTGACCTTGGAGGTAGCAGCCCTAAACCAGCAGAAGACACTCTAGTAGAGAGTTATCACCACCACTGCCCCAGGAAAAATTGACAGTTTTCCTGTGATGAGTCTCTATTTTACTTAGCGTAGCAGATACGAGTAGAAATTGTGACATTCAGAGCTCACCAGAAAAAATATTTAAGGATATTTGGAGCTGTACTCTTAGTATGTCTCTGTCACATCCTGACTATAGAATCACAGAATAATTTAGGTCAAACGGGACCTCTAACATTCATCTGGTCCAACACCTTCCTTGTAAAACAGCCAACCTCAAAGAGCGTGTACTTTCACCCAGGTATTGTTGCACTGATTTGCAGCTCCAGGGAACTGTGTTTGAGGAACTGCTTTGAACATTTCCTCTTAGATACAAAGAATCTGGCATCTGGAAATAGTAGCATTTCATGACTGGGTATTTTTTTGTGTCATTTCATGTACTTCTGCTGTCTTCTACCAAACTCTGGTTCTGCCAACCTTTGGGATCTTTCAACACCCGAACAAGAATGCAGGAACCTCTGGGTAACAGATTCAGAGGGGAGGAAAGGTTTAGGAAGGAGCAGCAAAACCTGTAACCAGGGTTTTTACAAGTAGCTGTCCACAGACACTGATGATTGATTTGTTAATTGTTGACTGTAATTATACCACGAAGATACTGCGGTTAAATCCAAACAAGAATTATTTTTCGAAGGGCTCTTTTGAAACAGCAGAAGGAAGCTTATGAGGGACTGTGTCCCACGGAGAGGATTGGATATGGATATGGCAGCCAAGTGGGAAGTGAAGGAAGGATGCACAAGAAAATTCTGAAATTGTGTAAAGCCTCTTCTGCTGCAGTAAAGTGTCAAGTTTACCCTGATCGTGCCAGTCCGTTGGGGATCACAAACGTACATTGCAATTTCTCTCTCTCATTGATTTGAATCATCATACATCTTCTTAGAACAGCAGGCAATTGAGTTATACGGCGGTGATGTCTCCTGTGATAATCACTTTGTTCTGTAATCTTCCATGGTATTTTGTTTTAGAGAGATAGAACTGTCAGGTTTTTGCTTTTTCATATCAAAGGGGAATGAACAATATCTGAGTCTGCAAGTGGGTGCATTTGGTAGTGGTTTTAATCATACTTAATATGACCTTTTCTGAAGATGTTTAAACTGCTGATGGCAGCTGGATGGGGTTAGCTCCATGTGTCAGCAATGCTGGGAGTCTTAACCAGTGCATTAACAACCCTGGGAAATTATGCAAAAGTTTTTATAGTGTAATGTTAGCTTAGCTGTAATGCAGAGCTCTCTAAGTAGTCCAGCAGGTCATACAAAAAGCAAATTGCAGGCAGCTGACAAGGTGTGAGGAAGAGAATGCTCCTTTTCTCAGACTAGTATCAAACTGTGTTGAAGGAAGGTGGCACGAGAGCTTTTTCAAAAGGATTTGGAAAGAAACCAACTGAAAGTGGCTTTAAATCCTGTCCTAGGATTTGAGACTTATATGTTCCAGCCCCACTGCTAGTCTTAAATGCAGTGTTTTTTTCTTGCTTTTATTTTGCAAAGCTTCCAGTTTGCTTTGTAACTATGAGCAAATGAAGCTGAAAGGAAGACGTGGAACCTCTCGGTCACCAGCTGAGTCACCTGTGTTCTGAAGGCTTAGTCTAAATTGCCACATCAATTAACAAAGTGAAGATGTGTAGACATAGGCATGATACTCAGATAAGAGCTGCAGGAAACTCTAGGCCAGGGAGGCTTCCTGCAAAGGCACAACAGTGCAGGTCAGTGGCAGAACTACCTTTCTCTCTTTAAAGAGGCAGGGGAAGAATTTGCTGTTTATGAAACGGCCTGGATCAGACTCATGGTGTGTGTATCTCAAGTGTTTGTGTTCATAATCAGCTTCTCTTGAAGATATTGCTGAAGTCTCACTTTGCAGTACTGTAACTTACATGGAGGAAATCGGCCTTGCTAAGTGTTTGTGCTAAGTAAAGCTAAAAGAATTCCAAACTGCCGATCGAAATGAATCTGAACACAACGTGAACTTTGTGTTGTACCAATCAGTGCATCTCCCTCTGGCTGTGCAGCATCAGCAGTAATGCCTGGATTTGGTTTTGCAGTGCTGACCGGGTGAGTTCACCTACATTACAAAGCTAGTTCGGAGGCAAGTGTTATCAAACTTAGCCCTTCAGCAGGGAGCCTGGGGGAATGTTGTGGTCAGTTTATTTGGTCTAATTCTCTTGGATGCGCTGTGATTTTTCTTATTTTTTTGCAATCATTCTGTAGCAAAGATTCATATGTGCACAACACTTCTGATGCTTTACAAGTATGTTCTTAAGCAGACAGTAGTCCTTCAAATAATTTTGTTTCTTTCATTTGGGGGGGGGTGTCATCTTTTCTTATATTTAGAGTTAAAAATCCTTTTACTCTGAATGGCTAAAGTGGTAGTGAAGTAAAACTGCAAGGGAATTCAAGAATTGTGAAAGATTTTTAGTCTTGCTATTTAAAGTGCCTTCGAAACAGCTGGCAGAAAACTTTAAGAATTTTGATATTATTTTGGAAGTGTTACTTCCTTTAATTGAACTTTAATGATACGCTTCTACTTTGTAGTGGTTCAGTAAAATTTAGGGGGAAAATAGGGTATACTACTGAGGCTTCAAGAAAGGATTATAGAAGTTGTGTTGAGTTCTTTCAGGCTTCCCTTCTCTTTTACAGACTTGAGGTGAGGTGTTTTGTTTTTTTTTAAGATGCAGCTTTCATTTCCAAGTCACATGCAAGTAATTGAGAATTATTTGAGAAGTAAACAGAATTAAAACACTTTCTAAACAAGGACTGTGGCAACATATCTAAAACTATAACATAAAGCTTGCTTTATGTAACGTTTGGCAGACGCAAAATTGAAGACTTCCTTATCTTTCTGACAATTGTGCCAGAAGCCCAGGAAACAAAATACTATCTTTGAATTCTGAAAGAGTTTCACATAATGGTTCCTCTTGGTTGATTTTTGAAGGTAGTGAGCACTCTGCAGGTAGACAGTCCCTCTGCTGTCTCTGCCACCACCTCCGGTACTGAGAAGTGGCACAGATGCTAAACCACCAGGAAAATTACTAATTGCCATGAAGTTCTTTATCACTGGAAATAGGATGGTTCTGGGAGAAAGCTTTTCCTTTGTATTCCAGGGGATAAAAAGTACACAACAAGCCTTGCAAGCAAGTAAAACGTGTCTAGGTGATCATGGAAACAGAGTTGATAAACAAGATGTATCCTTTTCAGTGCCAAAATGTTTTTCGTAATGGAGCTGCATAGCTAAGTGAAGTAAATACTCCTTTTACAAGGGGAATGTCCTAGAGTTGTTTTATTGAATATGTTGCATGTAGTAGAATTAAGTCTGTGGGCTCATCATCCTTGATATAGTATAGGCATGTGGTTTTGTGTAGCCTCCTATGGTGAACAGATACTGAACAGAGCCAGTGAGAGGAGTGAGGGCTGCCAGTAGCTGGAAAGTCCAGTAAATCAAGTAATGGGTCCTCCTTCAGCTCTAGAGATAGTTGCTTCTAAGAGAGGGGGATCTGGTGGCTTTGTGATTTCATGACAGCTTCAACTTCTCTTAAGAACAACTGTTTCAGGGAGGGTTGTGTCTTTTTGCTGCACCAAAACCTTCACTGTAGAAAGTAAACTTTGTGAGTGTAGCTCTTGTTATGAAGTACTCTCCTCTAAGGTCAATCATCTGCACAGTTGGAGGCTGTGGTGAGTGGTTCTGCCCTGTGTGATCTGTTAACTCAGAACTGAAAGCTGTACTTTTTGGTTGTCAAGATGGTTCTGCTTTTCCCACGCCATGTGACCTACCACTCATCCCTTGTTTGCCTTTAATCTTGGGTTAATCTGGAAATGCAGATGTAAATGTGGGTGAGAGTCCCGTGACCAGGGGCTATTGGTCAGTGCTGACAATCCGCTTTGCCTGAGGCGGGTTCCACCATCGGTGTCATGGAGGCGGTCACCCTGTGGCTGTGACTTCTGTGCAACTGTCAAGAATTTCAGATGTGGCTTTCGTGGCGCAGCTGTTTCATGTGACTGCTTGTGTGAAAGCTGCTAGATGGTCCCGACTGTAGGAGAAAGCAAGAAGATAGGCAACTGAAACAAGTATTATCAGCATCTTTCCTGGAACTGAATTGGCTGCCAGCTCAGCACTCCTCTGCAATGAAGCAGAGAGACCTTGAGAGAACTTTTCTCACTTGGTCTGGATCTGACTCCAGCCCTGGCACCCTGCCTTAGCCTTCTGGTATGTGATACCTGTCTCTTCCTACAGTGCTCTGGTAGGGGTCAGAAAGGTTGGACTCTGGGCTGCAGAACAACCAGCTGAAGGAAGCTATTCACGACTGCTTCAGCAGAGAGAATGTCTTACTGCCTGATCTAAGAGAGACTAGAAATTGGTTTTGATAAAAAGTGAACTTTGCTTTTGTGCAGGACAGGTCAATCCATAGGATCTTGTTTCTACAGCTGTGATGTTTCTGAAGAGAAACATATGAGTGACTCCCAGTGTTTCTCTTGTGTCTCACAAATACTGTTGTGTGTGTTTTTTTAAAATATTTCTACCCACTAAAATAGTGGGGGTTGTGCTTAATCCATAATAACTGAAATTTTCTGTATAGTCTGCTCTACAAAACATGGCTAAGGCATGGGTGGCTTCTCCTTAGGAGACATAAGTAATAAAGGAGGCAGTGTAATTACTCCCCACTGGTTATATTTGTGTACTAAGAGTAAATGCTGCTATATCAAAGGGAAGTTCAGTAGTGACCAGGCACTAGTGCAGGGTTTCTTTGTTATCTCTGAGTTGATGGCATCATACAGGTTGGACAATTAAAACTTTGAATGTAGAGACGTGAGACTTTATTCCTCAGTGACGGATGAAGGGACTTGAGTTTCTTGCTTTAGCAGGGCATTTAATCTGTTTGATTTTAGGTTATGAGGCATGATTACTAAGGTATCAGTGCAGACCACAGTAGACATTTTAACATTGTCCAAGGTTGTAGCCAGTTCCCAGGGTAGGTGTCTTAGTGTCACAAAGCAGGACTTCACTGTGAAGCAGTTGTGTACATTAGGTTCTCGTTGTGTTCTCCATATGCTAACCCGCAGATACAATAGGGTGCAAAAAATGTGAACAGTGCATTAAATTTCAAGCAGATTTTTTTTCCACCTCTGAAAATTAATCCTGTAATTTAAGGATTTCACTCTTACCACATTTCTGCTTTGCTAAATTGGGTAAAATAGGGCTATTGCAAGCACCTACTTATCGAGTCAACGATTGCTTCATTACCAGGACAAAACATTGTGAAAAGCTGTGTGGTTCAGCAGCCTGTATTGGAGTAGCAGAGAGGTGCAGTGTAGTTATTTCTGTTAAGAATCATTTCGTCTCTTTTCCTCACTCCACAGGTGGTTTTTTGGAAAGATTCCCCGAGCAAAGGCTGAAGAGATGTTAGGCAAACAGAGACACGATGGTGCCTTCCTCATCAGGGAGAGTGAGAGCGCTCCTGGGGACTTCTCCCTCTCAGTCAAGTAAGTAATGCCCAGAAGCAATGGTGTGGGGTAATCAGGCCATCTACTGCTCGTTTGGGCTTGTGGATAAAGGATAGGTGATTATCAATGCTGAGGAGCAGGATTAATCTTCCAGGTTGCCCTACAGCGTTCCTGTTCTTCCAGTGACACTTATTTATTCCCTCTTTAATAGAACAAATATATATGCTGTGGTTTGTAATAAGCCTACAGGGCTGACCTGGTGGCATGTTGTTGTCTGGCTCATGTAGTCTCGGGCACTATCTGTTGGTTTGTTTGTGGATCCATTCCTCCTCCTTACAGCCACCAAGCACCCAGTGTGTACACGTTCTCTCCTGTCCCCTTTTATCCCTCTTTTGCAGTACAGGTTACTACTCTCTCTTTTCTTTCTGCGTAGTACGCTTCCAAATACGTTCTTCATGTCTGCTTGGCACAAGTTTTAGACAACAGTTCATGTTGTCGAGGTCTGAGAAAATGGAGGCCTTTTCCATCTCTCACAAGTGCATTCCACAATGGTAAAGAAACTCAGTCTAATACCAGTGAAGCGAGGAGGGACAGTTCTCAGCCTTGAATACCCTTACTAGAAGTACTGGCTGTTAACCAGTTGGAGCTCCTCTTAGTTAGCCAGGGCCCACAAATACCATGCTACTTTCTTGCCTATCTAATAGACTTATGAGAAACTTGGAAGGGTATATGTAATTTAACATGGATTGGGTGGTGGGAGGGATTCTGTCCTCAGCAGTTGGTTTTTGCCTTTTTCTTTATTTTCTGTCATTTGCCCCTTTCCTACCAGAAATAAACAAGATTTTGTTTAGAATCCTAACAATTTTTGTTAGGATTATTCATGCACAATTCCTAGTTTGCTCTATTTTCTGTGGCTATCAGTGATCTGTCTCGGCAGGATGTTTTTGTTCTGGTCATCTTTGGTCTGTAACCAAATTTTTGTCCTCCTGTACAGCAGCACTGAATCATGCCAACAAACTGGATTAAAGCCACTGTTTTTTCTGAGATGTTTATATTTCTGTCTTGGATACAATAATCTGAGGTGGAATACTAGATATGAATGGAAGCTTCATTCCAGAAGCTGCATTCCTTTAAGAAACATAAAGTTATGATACTGTAGCTCTGCCTGCCTGTAACTTAGTGTTGCCATCTGGTGGTAATGTCTAAGTTGATTCTTTTTTTCCTGTTTCTTTAATTTAGAAAAGTCTGTTTCCTTAACAGTGATCTGCGGAATTTGAAATGGTGAGGAGCTCTCAGGGTGAGGAAGGGAGAGCAGAGGCAGTACTCATGAGTTGTTTCATGTTAAGCTTTGTAGCCAAGATAGTGTGTACTTTTTCAGCCAATGTATAGAAGCTGTGCATGCCAAGTGGCAAGCAGTTGTCTTCTGGTTCAGTGGTTTAGACTGAAGGAAAAATACCGATGTGCCATTTGTCTGGAAAATCCCAATGGACCCTCTTCAGAGTTTCCTTTTTATTCAGAATAAAGTTGTTGGAAATGTAGCTTCAACTGAATGCCATGATTTGTCAGAAGGAATTGTTAACAAAGAATTGAAGTTGCTGCACACAGCATCACCTTTTGAGCATTTTGGGTTTGGTTTGTTTGGGTTTTTTTGTGTTTTTTTTTCTTTAAGGACCAGAGAGATCCTTTTATTTTGCAAGACAGTCTTTTGCACAGGTCCAGACTGGCTGCCAGAAAAGACAGTCCTACCCTCCCTGTGGCAGTGTTTTCCCAGCAGTTTACCTATAATGGGACCAGTGCTTGCGTATTTCAGCGTCACACACGGCCAGTGGTGCTGTGTGAGGGAGGGGCTGAGACGGGGAGAAGTACAGGGCCCTGGCACGAGTAGCACAAACCTAAACTGGCTCAGGTCAGTTGTGAAATCACTGTGTATGAAGAGCTGAACCGAAGCTCTCGTACTGTTTGACTTCGAAATCTTGTGCGTTTGGGAACGTGGAGTGGAAGGCACCGTGGTGCAGCTCTTTTAATGTGACCTTGTGCTTGTCCTGCAAAGTCCAGGGTCTGTGTCCAGGGTATTCCGAGCACTGTCTTCAGCGACTCGGGTGACTGCGTACATACATGAAAAAGTACACAGACTGCATACCAGTGATGTGGCAATATAGTGTAAAATAAAAAGTTGAAATACGGCATGTAATCCAGGAGAAAGTGTGTTGTGACACCAGAAATCCTTGACCTCAAACTTCTGCAAATTCAGAGTGGTTTGAAAAGTGGTTCTATTGTAAGAAAAGCACGTATGAAGCTTGCAGGACTTTTTTCAAAATTAATTTGGTATTTGGATTAACAAGTGGTTTTCAGACATCTTTTTTTTTTTTTTTTTACAGCAGCCAATTGGTATCTCTATTATTGGTGTTATTTACAGTTTTTGCTATGCCCTGAAGGACCTTTTGTTCTAAGCTCTTTGCTGACAATTCCAGAAGAGGAGTACTCAGTGACTAATAATGTGCTTTTTTTGTGTTCTCCACTCCTTCCTCCTAGGTTTGGAAATGATGTACAGCACTTCAAGGTGCTTAGAGATGGGGCTGGCAAGTATTTCCTCTGGGTGGTGAAGTTCAATTCTTTGAACGAGCTGGTAGATTATCACAGATCCACATCTGTCTCCAGGAACCAGCAAATATTTCTCCGGGACATTGAACAGGTGCCACAGGTAAGAGAAGTGTTCTCCATAGAGTGCGCTTTTCAGGCTGCTGCAACCCTGTCTGGGGTGGGATTGCATCTTAGAGTAAATCAATAGGGATGGAGAGAAGCTGAGTGACATTTTACTTGCCTGTGGAGGCCTATCTTTAGATCCCACAGCCAGAATTGTACTGGGAAATGAGCAAAGCCCACTTGCCAACTCCCCAGTCTCCAGTTCTGGCCAAGTGTTACTGGTGCTGCTTGAACATTCGGCTTCTTTTAATTTTTATGGATACTCTTGCAGGAAGGTTGTCTTTTTTTTCTGATTTAAAAATGGGTTTATCCCTGTTTTAGGACATGGTAAGAAAGGATAGTTCTACTTGTACTGGTTCATAGCCAGAACTGTACCCCTCTGTTAGCAGTGAAGGTCTGGTACCGCTCGCTCCTGAAGAGGTGGTTACAGGTAGTAGCATATGGAACATCTCTGGCCAGCTGGTTTGGGTCTAAATAGTGTTAAGAGAAACCAAAATCTACTGCTAAGTCCCAGCAGAGCAGTTTGTGTATATCTACCTTTGTATTGTTCCATTTCCCAGAGCAATCAGAATGTTATGTTGCATGTAACTGGATCTTTTGTCAATTATGGATAAATCCTTTTGCCTCTGTGTGCAGTGTTCTAGTTCTAGCTTGAAGACAAGGAGTGTGGAACTCATACTGTTCTCCAGGTGCCACAGTTTGTCTGAATTAACATCTAGCTCTGCGCTGTCGGGTCACTGATAAACAGAGGATGAGAAAACAGCTGGCTGAAAATGAGAAGCATGAAGATACCTTCTTAGCCTTGAGATTTTTAAAAATGCAAATGCATTTTAAATAAACCATTAGCTTTTCCGTAAGAATGGAAGCCTTTGCTTACCAGGCAAAATGCTCTGCGACAGAATTTCTTGATACTGGAGAGGTTGCAGGAAAATCTGTAAAATGCCAACATCCAGTTTTTAGGGGGAACTTTGTGTATCACAGTGTTAGGTAGATTAGTAAATTTATGCTGTTAGTTGGTGAAAACAGGATGAATAAGCAACAAGACCATTGTATTGCAATAAAATACAGATTTACGGTAGGTCATGAAGACTGGAAAATACTAGTAAAACATCTGAGTCATCTGCTATCTTTGTTTGGGCTCTTTCACAGAAACTTGACTTTTTCTAAGCTCTAAGCTCATTCTAAAATGAAACAGCCCAAATGTTTATTGTTAAGCTCCAGTGTAAATTAAGCTCCTGCCTGAGGGAGTCTCGAGTGCTGTGGATGATCCTCACTTTGTGTATCTTTTTCTTTCCCCTTTCAGCAACCAACGTACGTTCAGGCCCTGTTTGATTTTGATCCCCAGGAGGAAGGAGAGCTGGGCTTCCGCCGGGGAGACTTTATCCAAGTCCTTGACAATTCTGACCCCAACTGGTGGAAGGGAGCCTGCCACGGACAGACGGGCATGTTTCCACGCAACTATGTGACCCCAGTGAACCGGAACATCTAGAGATAAAATATTAGAGATTATTTAAAGAAACCAGAGAAACAGTAAATACACATACAGAGCCTAACTGCAGCCAGTGACCTAAAATCACACGGCGGTAAAACCTGAGTCACCTTTCACCGTGAGGTGATCCTCCTTCACTCAGTACGGAACTTCAGGGGCCGGGGGGGGAAAGAGTTCAACTTACACACCAAAACTTATCTTTAAAAAAAAAAAACAAAAAACAAACAAACAAAAAAAGAGAACAAAAAAAAAAGAGAGAGAGAAAAAAAAAAAAGAGAAAATAACAAATTTCCTCAGCTGCTCCTGGGTTACCCCCTTTCATTCACTCTTCTTGTTTCCCCGTCCTCCTCTGTCCATCAGTGCATGAAGTTTTAATGCCATATAAAGTCCTAGCCATGCAGTTAAAGGAAAAGGGAGAAACTCTGCTGGTATTTTCTCTCTCTGCAAACGGTCTTCATTTGACATGAAGGGACATGAGAGAAGAACCAAATCCACAGTCCTGCCTTTAAAAAAAAACAAAAATCATCAGTCTCTGCTTTTGCCTTCAACGTTCAGCTCTTCTTGCCTGGGAAAGATGAGGTGTTAATCTAATTTTTATTGTCTCTTCTCCTTTGGCACTTTCTTCTGAAGCTCAGCAGCTTCCAAGCAGGGGAAGGGAGAAGAGTTGTGTGGCTTTTTGTTTTGTTTATTTCTTTTGAGTCACAGAGCTGCTTTGAGAAACTCCAACGTACAACTGAAGTCTGTTAATGCTGTGCTGACAGCTTTTTTGTTTTTTCTTAAAGGTGTACGGTTGAGCACATTCTGTAATTTTTTCCATAGTGCCTTTCCCTTATTTTCTTTTTTATTATTTTTTAAGTTAAAAGGACAGTCCAGAGCTTTTCAGAGGATTTTTTTTCTGCCTATGTGTAAATAAATACTTTTTGGGGAAGGGTGTAAAGGAGGGTGGTTTTATCAATGGACATTCGAGAAAAATCTACAAACAGAGATGGAGCTTTAATCTTAAGATTTGTCTTACTGTTCAATTTTCCTTATTCCAAGGAAGATAAAATCAAGGCATTCAAGTGGCAGCTTAGGCTGCTCAGAGGTGGGGAGCTGCATCCAAGAGTCTCAAAAGAAGTAAGAAAAAGGGGGAAGTTATGACCAGGGAAAATGAGAAAGAATATTTTGGGGTGGGAGGGTTAAGGGGGGAATTTGAGAAATAATAGGCCTGAGATGTCCTATAAAATGTACATTCCTTTGATGGAAAACTTTATAATGCAGAGAGACCTCAAGAAATAGTGCTTGAAAAAACTATGCTATTAGTGAATGTTTCTACGTGATGCATGTAATCAGCCTGTCTCTTTGGCCTGGATAGGGAATATTTGCAGTCGTGTTGCTCTTGAAAAGTGGGGTTGGCATCACTGTTCTCCAGTTTCTCCTCCCTCCTCAGGTCAGTGTTACCGTTGAAGTAGACTCCCTCCGCCCCGCTCCCCGTTCACAGCAGGCTGTGTGATGACTGTAATCCCCACCCCGCACCGTAACGGCATTTCTTGTGGCCATTTGCTCCTCCACCAGAGCAGTGTGACGTTAAATTGAACGGAAAGGAAAGCAATCAAGCCGCACCGCTCTCTGTGCCAATCTTCAGTTGTGTTATTTTTCCTTTTGGTGGCCATTTGGCTGGATCCCTTCGCCCCACCAACGAATCCAAAAACTGCAGCGGAGATCTCCTCCCGCCCTGCGGAAGCACGGGCAATCTTTGGTTGGAGGGTGCCTTTTTTTGTACTACGTGTTACAAATGTTTTATTCCTGAGATGGACTCTGCCTTACACTTTAATTTTTCCAGCAGATGAAAGAGAGAGCTATCCTGTAGAGTATTACTTTCTCCCCCTCTCCTTGCTAGCTGTCACTCACTTTCTTCCTTCTTTGTAAAGTGATTGGAAAAGGAATCTATGGCATTCTACACCTGGACCATTTGATTGTTTCCTTATTTTGGAATTGGTGTATATCATGCAGCCTTGCAGACATATGTCTTGTGTGTGTATATATATTAAAAAAAAAATCAGTGTTTAAATAAAAAAGGCCTATGTACTTAATCCTTTAACTCTGCAGCAGCATTTGGTAGATAGTAATTAACTGTGAATAATAAATATACATTGAATTCTTCACTTGAGCATCTGTCTGTTATTTCAGTTAACTGACCAAAATATAACTGATCCACTTAATTTATAGGATATTAAATTGCAATGGGAGGGGAAAAGCCTTCAGGTGTGCTCTGGCCTGAAGCGCTCGGCCTCTTCAGCGTTGTACTTCAATCTCAGCATTTCTGGCTGAATTCATTACTCTTTCAAGCAAAGTCACCGGAGAGCATGTGGCATTACGGATAGTGAGGAGGGGGAAAGGAGTGATCCTGTCCTTCCAGGATGGAAAGCCATGTGTCTGCTGGCCAAGTGGGAAAGCGGCACTTACCTATTTTCTCCCTTGCTTTTTTTCTAAGCTTTTTACCAAACTGCTCCAGCGTCGTGAGGAGAGAAATGCAGCAGGCATTTCTGGGGTTCCTTGCTGAAGGCTGGAGGAGAAGACAGACTTGTGTAAGCCCAGCAGCTGTGGCTCAGGCTGTCACGGGAGCTGGTGCTCAGCTCCATCGCTGCTGTGCAGATCATTTTCCAGGTTTTCTTGCCCA
The DNA here is from genome assembly GCA_033628505.1 of Tringa tobata. Classification (NCBI taxonomy): domain Eukaryota; kingdom Metazoa; phylum Chordata; class Aves; order Charadriiformes; family Scolopacidae; genus Tringa; species Tringa tobata. The sequence continues at coordinate 88,058 of JAHREE010149727.1, read as the reverse complement.
AAAAAGTGGGACTGCTCAGCTGTAGTAGGGAGGTGTGTGGGCAGCTCCTCCCCAGCCTTCAGTTGTGTTCAGGAAGTGCCTGTGAATTTTTAATATACAACAGGAAAAGGCTCATGAGGGGGTTGGGTTGGGTTTTTAACAGTTGCTCTTAGTTATTGTGCTCAAATGTAGATGATGTCAAGGAGTCTGTGGTTGCCCGGAAATGCCTGGATATTCTTAATTTGTGTCAGTAAAGTCAACATCGAGGTCATTTGCAGTGTGATTTGGAGCTCTTGGCTTTTTTGTAATGCTGTAACAGAACATGTTGCTCAAAACTGCGCTGTTCGTACCTTGGGTATCTACTGAAAA
>JAHREE010149727.1:34617-67875 GCA_033628505.1 Tringa tobata | reverse complement strand
CAGCCTCCCCCGGCCGGGGGTCCCTCAGCCTTCCCGGCCCCGCTCCCTCCTGCCTGAGGGCCCCCCCCATCCCCATCGCCTCACGGCACCCCTCCTCCCGCCGCTCCCCTCAGCGAGGCGGCGGCTCCCGAGCGGGCCGGGGCCGTGGCGGTGCCGTCCATGGCGGGCTGTGAGCGCCCCGAGGACGGTCCCCCGGGAGAAGAGACCTCCGGCTGCGCGGGTACGCGCCCTCCGGGGTGTGGGGGGGTTGCGGAAAGGGCTGAGGCCTCCCCTCAGCTCGGGTGGCCGGTGCCCGCGGAGAGGTGCGGAGCTGTGGTGGTGAGGGCACGGCAGCCCTTTGGGTCCGCTCGTCAGTTTGCTCGTTGGGAAGTGTGAGGAACGGGCAGGTTTGTAGCTCATGTTGCTTCAGCACCTGCAAGGCTGTGGCTTTCTTTCTTTATTTTACCGTAATGGTGTGTGTCTGTTCCTGCTGTCTCTTCTTCCCTCACCTGGGTTGTGGTTGGCAAAGCTTACGGCCTTCGTGCTGTTCACGAGGCTCACAGCTGTAGGGATTTCCCAACTAAATTGTCTTAATGTGTTATACAAGCGTGCTTCTCAAGCAGACAAATTCTGCTTTACGCCTAGCAGCAGTTTCAGGGCAGGAGGTATGGCTGTCCATTCCCTGCAGACTGGAATGTTCAAACATCCTTTGTCAGGATGAGGTATTTTTTTATCACAGGATCTCTGATGTTAGGGGTGGGGGGGGAACAAAAACCATCCCAACCCCTGGCTTGTTCATCCACACTTTGCTGAGTATCCCCTCGTTGTGTGCCTGTCTGTGAATCGGGTGGCTTTTGGGCTGTTGGCTGTACAGAACCTTGGGCTCCCAGCCCAGCACTGGCAGATCAGAAGGTGATTCTTGAATGAATCAGTCATAACAGTAATTGTTTTTCATATATTTCACACACAGAGCTCCTGCTGCTGCCCCTGGGAGGCTATCCTGCACATCCCTAGCTTGTTGTCTAGATTTTCTTCTTTTTTTTAATAGTTAGTTGTTTGATTACAGGAGCGAGTGAAGTTCCTAAGTACTCAGCCAACAGCAGAAGATGGTCATTACCCTGCATACCTTAGAGTATAAAACATGTTACCCTTTTGGAGTTACCTTCCATAAACAAGATTAAATAATTCTTGTTCTTCCTTGGTATTTTTATTTAAGATTCAAACACATATATGGTATCATCCTCTGTTATAGGAGTTACTGGCTAAATGATGTTTTCAGCTCTTCTCATTTTAGATCAATCCCTTCTGTCCTCTTACCATTTTTGCTCCTCCTCTGAACTCCCACAGTTTGTCAATATCTTTTATTGTAGCCACTGAGACACATGAAGAAACACCCACATCCCTTCCTTTTCATCTTTCTCTGAGGAGGACTGACTCACCAAGTTCAGTTTGTGTGTGAAAATATCTCTAGTAGGAAGGATATTTTAGGTTGTATAGCCCGGAAAGCTTCCTGGCTGTTTGTTTTGTGGGGTTATTTTTTAATTAAAGTTAAGAGAGAAGTTATCTCCCTTGGCCAAGCAGTAGGATATTCTGCACCAGAGAACGTATGCTAAAGGCCAGCATTGCAAAGGCCTTACTCACTGTAAGAAGTGTTGCAGTGAGCCTGATTGCAGAGGTGTACACGTTTTTCAAGGCTTGAGTGTTGCTCCCTCGTTTAAGAGGATGCATTTATGCCAGGTCACTGCTACAGTGATTTGTGCTGGTGTGATTGTATCGCTCCTCCCATCGTAGGGGAGCAGAGAGCAGTTGGTGTACGTAAATTACCGGAGGAGCTGTGGGGACCAGGCAGGCAGAGTGCAAAGGCTGGGGCATCTCAGCGCTTTCACCAGCCCTCCTGAGGTTTTCTTTCTTGTAACCATCACAAAGCTGCACTATGGCTAATGCTAACCTTGAGGGTGTACGCCTGCTGTGCCCTTACTAAAGGGAAGGGCCAGAATTGCTCAGCAGCACAGCCAACTTCTCAGTCACAGAAAGATGGAAAATTTCTTATTGCCAATGGTTTTTTGTTGTTTTTTTTTTTCTGTACTGGTTATATGTGGCCTTCCACACTGCCCTGTCTCTGTCATCAGGTGGAGTCATAGACCCGTGAAGTAACATCATCCTCATGTCCTAATACTGCAGCAAGATCTGCACTTCAGCCAGTGATGATCTAGCATCTTCATGTTTCCTGCCTCATTTCAGGCAGCCGGGATGAGAGAAGGTGATCCTTTCTATTCTCTCCCTGCCAGCGGGCTCTTCTGCACTTAGCTGAAATAGGAGAGGAGGTTAGAAAATAATGTCAGTTGTACAAACGCAGCTGGATCCTTTGACTTTAGCGCTGCCTTTTCTACTGCATCCAAAAGGAAGCTTATTGTGTCACACTCGTGTCAGGCTTAGGCAATGTCCAGGCATGTAATAGATGCAGATGGATGCAATATTATGGTTGCCTTAATTTCTTTTTTCCTTGTATTGTCATGGATCAACATTCTCCTCCTCCTTCCGGGGATACAAACACAATCTCACTGTTAGACTGCATGCTCGGGCCGAGCATTTCCAATTCATATGCTAAGCCTGACCTGGGGAAACCCTTTGTTGGGATGGCTTTTGTCTCATTTCAGTATAGAAGTGAACCCAGGAAAATACGAGCATTCATTACTAGTCAATTAATGGTCTGTGGTTCTTTTCGTTCCAATGTTGTTTGTCTATAGAGAAAATAAGCACCTTTGTTTCATATCTAATGATGCATCTGAGTGTTGACTCATTAGCGTTTCGGGGTTTAGCAGAGCAGCTGGGGGCTGGATGGCTCTGACTCTTAGGCCAAGCATGAAGCAAGTTTATATGTCCTGAGCACAGCAGTGTCTGAAAGCTACAGCAGAGGTGGTGGCAGGACTGGGGTAGCATTGAGAATTTTGTTCCCAGGTTGCTCATTCAGATTCACTTGGTTGCCAACATGAAATGGAATTTCAGGATGGGTGGACAAGAGTCTCTGAAAGCAAACTTAATATCCACTGCCAAATGGGCTTTTGTTTGCAGTTTCAACAAAGAAGCCAAGGATTTGGTATTCCAGAGTACCAAACTCTTCTTCCTGGAAGAAATCCTTTCATATAAGGATTGAAGGATATTTATAAGGCAGTGCAGAAGAGCTCCCTGCCCACATTTTTAAGTGTTCTGCATAAAAATAGAGGAATTTAAGTTATGCCTTCATAGACGTGGTGCAGCTTCATGTAGGGATGTCCTGAAAAGGTTAAGCAAGGTAAGCTAGTTCACCTGGGCTGCTGCGTTCATGTGGCTGTACTGAGATAGGTACCCAAATCAGTTCAGGTATCCATGCACGCTGTGCATTCTGTCATGAGAACACATCAATTTCCAGAGCCAGGGCAGGACTTCTGGTCAAGCTTATTAACTTTTATGAACTGGGCTTTCACATGGAGATTTTATGAATGCTAGAAATAGGGAGTTTCCTCATGTGGATCATAACTTCCCTTCAGTAATCTCTCTCCTTCTGAGACTTTACTACCTTTATGTGAGAGATTTTGGTGCAAAAAATTCAATGAATCTGAACCCAATCCGAGAGTGTGAAATAATCCAGTGTCATTCCAAGAAATCTTTGGAGATGTTCAGAACAGCTTTAAAATTAACACTTGGAACACAGAGATGTTGGTTACATTTTCCTGTTTGTACCAGATCTCTTTCCTAATTTCAGGATGTGCAACCAGCAAAGAGTTCATTTAGTTGAGTGTCCTTACTTGTTTGTGCTCTTCCTGGTTTTATTACATAAATTCCATTAACTCCAGCCAAGAACCACATTTCTTTCATCTAGACCTGCAGAGCAGCAGAGGTGCTTTGGAGCACCGAACCATGCACAATACCATTTGACTTGCATGAAAAGGCTTTAGATTGTTGTGAGTCTGTGGTTTCGTGATGCTTCCAGGGTGTTCAGCAGTTGTGAGTGTGGTAATAAGGTTTAAGTGCCACATGTTTTGAACAGTTGCTTGGCTCTGCAGCAGCTGCGTTTTAAACTAAGCCTCCCTTGAATCTCTTGACTTCAAAAAATAGCTCGGTAGCTTAGTTTGTACAACAAGATGTGTTCCTGCGGTTAGTCCTCCCTGGCTTTTTGCTTATCAGGGGTCCCGTGAATGTCAGTAGCAGGCACAGAGATTCGCCTCTGCAGGTGCAATCCATGGAATAAATCACAGAATTGCTTTAGAACTATTCTTTCATGGGGAGGAAAATAAGAGTAAACCTTCTAGGACTGCCATGGTAGGAGGACTAAGGTGCGCTGTGAAAGTGATGTTTCAGAGTAGATGGTTTACAACCATTTTTATCTGCTTATGGAAAGGTGAAAGGATGTGTTTTAATCGTGATTAAAAATTACACTTGTGTAGTATGTGTATATTTTGTTATGCTTCCCTCTGTGATGAAAGTACAGGGATGTGTGCTGGTTTTTACCCCATCCTTCTTTCCCTGCTCTCTACTATCTGGCTAAACAATCTTTTCTTTTCTCTGTCTATTTCCATTGTATTAAAATTTTGAGGAGGGCTTCTTAAATGCCAGCCCTTAGATATATAGCTACAGCGTGTTGTTTCTTCCCTTACAAGAAAGAAAAATCGTCACATCCAGTCATCTTGGCTGGAAAATTAGGTTAAAGCAGGAATCTGGTTTACTGAAAATTCGGTGCTCCATCAGAGTTAAGTGGAATACGTGGAGAAGATGCATTCATAACAAAAAAAGATGCTGATAGCCTCACTAATCAGTACAATAAGCGAGGTCCTGGTACCTGCAGGAGGATCCTTCAGGAGCCTGAAATAGCCCAGTCAGTAGAGCATCGGTCTCTCCATGTGAGTGTACTAGATTGGAATTCCTGATCAGGTTACAGGCAGTGGTGTTTATTACTTCCAAGAACATCTCAATGTGTAATAATAAATTTCAGTGCATAATTCCCAGGAGAAATGCTAAGGCATCTAACAAATCAGCTGGCACTCTAAAAACAAGTGTTAATGTTAAATGACTTATATTAAACATCTGATGTTCCAGCTCTTACTTCTACCAAACTCCCAGGGAATACAAAAATAACTTCCCATGTAGAAAATGTGAGGGTTTAGCCTTTAAGGAGTTTAATGTTATAGCCAAATAGAAACAGATAACATTTCAGGCAGAGGGAAACTGTATGAGCTCAAATATTTTATCTTGTACTCTCATTTAGAGTATGGAAATATGGTGTTTCTAAGTACTTGAGATTTGGCACCTGGTGTTGTGGTTTTTTTTTGAAAGCAGTGATTCTTGCTGGATATTTGGATGTCTCAGCTTGGACACACCTTTTTCCCTGAACAGACATACCATGTGTGAACTTCTTTCTCCTTTCATTATAGTTGGCAACAGATGTCAAATGCTTTTCTGTAGGAAATGCATGACCTTTTATACTGTTTCTTTTGCTTGACTGGTAATATGTTCTCTTTCCCTTACCAAAGATAAAGCCACTAACCCATCTAACAGGCAAGAAGACTGGGAATACATCATCGGATTCTGTGACCAGATCAACAAAGAACTTGAAGGGTAGGTGTCACAAACCATTCTAGACTTAATAAATTAACATTCACAGTTTAAAATATATAATTTTATTATCAAAATTCCATATTTTATTTTATATGTCTATTGATATCGCAATGAATATCTGGCTACAAAAGAAATAAGATGCTGTGAAGTGTGGTTTCTCTTCTGTGAAAGGCAGCGTGGCTTATACACAGACTGAGCACTGGGAAAATGGAAATTCTGAATCTGCCTCTAATGTCAGCTTCTGCAGCTGCAAGATTCTCCTCTGGCCAAACTCAGTCTGTGAAATGGGGTTATAACTCTTAGTGTCTGATGGGGCTTCATGTCTTTAAAATCTTCACAAGGATTTAACTTCACAAGGATTCCTTAACTGAGGAAACCTCCCCGGTCACAGCATTCCTGCAAGCTAAGGAATAAGTGTTTTCTTCTGGAAAAAGGAAACTAATGCAAGAGAAATGAAGTGATTTCCTGGGCTGGGGACTGTACTGGGAGTTGTTTGGCCCCTCCCAAGCAGGAATCTGGAACTGCTGGCTCAGACTATCAGCCCTCGCTTCCTTTCATATGTACAAACACCCAGGCCTACAAAGATACCCTGAACATTTCTTTTTAGTCTTTGTATGCTGATGGAAAGATAAAAAGTACTAAATGGCATTTCCTTTTAATTATGTGAAAGACATCTCATTTGAACAGCAGAATCTGTGCAAGTTTGAAAATACTTCAACGTGTTCACCTGCTTTGTTAGTAATGGGGACCTGCTTTGTTTCAGGCCACAGATAGCTGTGAGACTCCTGGCTCATAAAATCCAGTCGCCACAGGAATGGGAGGCGGTCCAAGCCTTGACAGTAGGTAGTCCTTACCCCTCCTCTAAAATCCAGCTATACACCATTTGACGTCATCTGTGCAGAGTATAAGAGGGCATGATGTGTGTCAGTGGGGTTAGTGGGGCTGGTTCTGGGGCTGAATGTCCCGATTCCCCTTTGCTGGGAGGGAGTGGACGGTAAGAAGGAGCACAGTGACGTAATTGAAACGTCCAGATTGCTCATTAGCATCAGAGCAGTCAGAAATAACTCTGATTTAGTTTTAGCTGCTTTCACTTGTTATCTTGAGTCAAGATTTGTGTTCATTGTTGTGAGACCTAATGGTGAGATAACTCTGACCCATGTGTACGTGGCTGAGGGTGGGAGACCAGCCTGTTTTGATGTGTCACCCCTAAAGACGGGAGATTCATGCCTGTCTCACAGAGCAGGGATCTCTGTCTTACTGGCACGGGTCTTTCAGTTCCCCTGTAAGCAGAACACAGGTACGCTGTTACTGAAGAGTTTTGGTGTTCATTTCAGCCCCTGTTTTTGTTACTTGAATGCAGGTGCTGGAAGCTTGTATGAAGAATTGTGGGAGAAGATTTCATAATGAAGTAGGGAAGTTTCGCTTTTTAAACGAGTTAATAAAAGTTGTGTCTCCAAAGGTTAGTCCGTGAGCCTTATGGCTGTATGTACTTTTTGTTTGGTCTCCGTAAGCTACAGGCCACATCCAAAATTTTTGCAGTGCTCTTTGTGGCTCGTTGCATTTATTAGCTTATACTCAAGAACATTTGTTAGCTAAGGTTTAGGGTTGTTTTTAATGCTCTGCTTACTGTTTTTCTCAGTAAGTTGTACTCATTTACCATTAGTATATAGTCTCTGTGCTGTTCTAATCCTTCATATAACTCAGGAGCTTCTAAAGCTTGGGCTGTATTTCTTTTAAAAATCAAACCAACCCCCAGCATCAGTGGAGGAGAGGTGTGATGCAGAGGTGAAAACAAGGGACTTAGCAACACACCATGGAGTTCTAATCATCAGTCTGGTGCCGTTTTGCTGTGCTAAGAGTGCCTGGCATAGTCCCTCAACATCCATGATCAGTTTAATGTGGCGAAAAACAGACAGAGGCACCCCACGGCATGATTGATGCAGTAAAGTATTCCAAGATTCTTTCCCATAAGATGGGGGTGGGGGAGGGTGGTTATCTGTACTGCTGTAATTTTTAAATAGCAAAATCCCGAAACCAACAGAATAGCTGCTTTTTCTTTTACTGAAGATAATCACAGCTTCTCTTTACTGTTATTTCAAATATATTTGAGGAACAGTTTTTTCCTCTTAATATCTTAGTGTCTTAGATCATCTTGGAACTTGGATTATACATCTTTTAGTGTCTATCACTGAATGCCCATTCTCTGGGTTTGGGCTTTATTCTTAAAAAGAAATGAGGAACGTGGAAAACTGACATCTTTTCCCCACTCTCAGTACCTGGGAGACCGGGTCTCAGAGAAGGTGAAGACCAAAGTCATTGAATTGCTGTATAGCTGGACGGTGGCATTGCCAGAAGAATCCAAAATCAAGGATGCCTACTACATGCTGAAGCGACAAGGTAGGAAGTCAGCTGCTCGTTCCTGCATTCTCTCCAGCCTGTGCTTTAAGTAGGAATGTCACAAAATATACAACTTCTAATTACATGGGGTCAAGGCAAGTTCTGAGGGAAGATAGAACAAGGGAGAAATTCCCTGAAAAGCTTCTAATTATATTTAAGTGCCTTGGGCTGGCTTGGATTGGCTTTTTTAACTAGATTAAACACGTTGCACATGCTTTAGTTTTGGTTTGCAGGGCCTATTTTGAGTTTTTCTGGAACTAGCTATTAATTAAGATTTGAACACATCTAATTTAAAGTGAAATAAGAGCCTCCATGTAGCCTTTTGTGTTCTTCTAACTAGATCACTTTACAGTTGTACCTTTAGTTTGACTGATAAAACTTTCCTGCGTAGGCATAGTGAAAAAGGCTCAGCTTAGAAGCATGCGGCTCCAACACAAGAAAAATTGGTTCCAGCAAAGCTCCTGAGATAGAGCACAAATCCAGGGATTTGAGAATGGAATAAGCAGGAAGCTTGGCTCTTTCCCCACTCGTGGTTGGGAGTCTGCTCATCACCCCATTTTGCATTGCTGTCTGTTTTCCTGCTCAGCTCATTTCCGCAAACAAATGTCATGCCCGTGAGTTTGCACAAAGCTGGGTTTTCTGAGACTTCACTTAGGGTTTCAACAGCTGATGTGAAAGGAGGAAAGACAAATAGTGGAGAGTTATTCATTATACTGAGCTGCTAGAGGAGCAGTATGGACATGGAAGCACTGTTGCTGGGGTTTTGGCATTTATCAAAGAAAACTTTCTTTTTTTTTTCCAGCTAGCAGGCTCAGTGATTTTGATCCTGTATTGTTCATTAGAACAGTGTGCTGGTATCAATGGACACACTGGCTGCGTGTTTGCTTTGAGAGCAGCCTGTGAATAACTGGGTGCACTGCCTGGTGTGACTGCGTGTGCAAACCCATGTGGGTTCCCTTTCTGCTTTCAGGGATCGTTATGTTTGATCCTGTGATTCCTGCAGACAGAACCCTGATTCCTTCTCCACCGCCTCGTCCCAAAAACCCTGTGTTTGATGATGAGGAGAAATCCAAGGTACAGTGAAGACTTGTATCATAATCACTAAAGAACAGTGATTACTCAATGCTAATACTACTAATACTTCTTAATAATCTCTATACTCAATACTAATTCAGCTTTTATTTTTGGGCTGGTGGTGTGTACTTTCACAGAACTCATTACTTTGTCCCCCTACCTAACCCGAAGTTAAGAAAAATTATCTAGTGTCAGAAGTCTCTGAGATTTCACAGGTATGTCCTGTGTAGAAGCAAGAAGGCAGCAACTCACATAAAATAATATACCATAAATTATTCCATCTGAAATCACTGTAACTGTGAAAGCAGGGTAGGCTTTCTGATAGTGGGCTCTCTTCCCCTCAATTGTTCACTTACATTTCTTTTGCTGCTTCCCTTTTCCAAAAGGTCTTTATTTGTTTCCTGAATATCTTCTCATCTTACAGCTTCTAGCCAAACTGCTGAAAAGCAAAAACCCAGATGATTTACAAGAGGCCAACAAGCTTATAAAATCCATGGTAAAAGAGGTAAGAAATTCATGTAGGATTGATCCCAGTCAGCAGTCTGTTCTTTCCAGGCTTTAAGCAATTTGACTCCAAAATGGTAAAGAGCTTTAGGATCATGTGAGTGGCAGCACCTGGGTTTTTGAGGCTCTGGGAGCATTGTGTTAGTACATTCCTTACTTAAAACTTAGACTCCAGCTCACAACTGGGAGATGTTGGTATCGCAAAAATGTCTACAGTTGGTGTCTCTGGGGCAAGGATTGAATGCCCCTTATTGTAATTAACTACATTGTCATCACTCAAGATGGCATTTCATGTCAGGGTTTGGTGGGACCATCACAGTACCACCCCTGGACAGTGAGGACTGAGTCATTGGACTGGGTCTTCTCACAAGCAGGCTTCATGGAAACACCTTCCTGTTTGTAGAGCTGTGATGCGTCCACCCATGGCAGTCATTGGAAACCTTGGAGTCCAGGAAATGACTCACTCTGTTTCTGGCCAAAAAAAAAGGTCGCTTCTAGACTGAAGAGGATGTATAGGTTGCTGCAATGTTTCCATTCAAGCTTCTCCTGTCCCCAGGGCAGACTCTCCTTTAGTTGGAATCTGAAATCAGAGATGGGTGGACATTTTCTACCAAAGAGTGCTTGTTGTTACTAGTAAATGTGTTGCTTCAGAGACATCTTTTTTCGTTAAAAAAAAAAAAAAGTGATAAAAAAATTCTTCTGAAAATGTTGGAAATTAAAGACTATTGAATGAGACTTTTCAGAAATGCGGGGGGTTTTATCACTTCAGAATGGCAGTGAAAAGATAATAAAATAAGCACAGCGTCACATGAATGGAGAGTTTGTTGGGGTTTTTTTCTAGCTTAACTTTAAATAGACATTACTTGACATGATTTACAGATAACACCTGCTGTTGTGATACTGTGGACCTTTACAGGGAAACTCACTTTTTTTATGTCTGTGTTTTACCCCCTGAAGGATGAGGCTCGGATTCAAAAAGTGACAAAACGCATGCACACGTTGGAGGAAGTAAATAACAACGTGAAGCTGCTGAATGAGATGTTGGTTCATTACAGCAAAGACGACTCATCAGAGGCCGATAGAGAACTCATGAAGGTGGGTCTGATTTGAAAAGTTAAACCTCCTTGTGTTTAACAACAAGCTCCTGAAACAACGGTAGGAAGCTTAAGAAACTGGCTTGTTTCTGTGAAATGTTTCCTTCTTGCCACCTTTCTTCTGTGTGGTTGCAGACTCTCTGAGTAGAGGTTGCAGCACAGTTGAAGCCTAGTTGTTGAAGCACAATTCTGCTCTTCCTTGGGCTTTTAGGGACTACTGTAATACCAGAAAGGAACATCTCTTTTGGGCTAGAGGTGGCCCAGAGTGCTGATGTGAGGGAGGACTGAGAGATGTTGTGTTGAAAGTGCAGATGGTGTTTAGCCTCCCAGGCTAACGTAATGCTTCACAGCTGTGTAATAGGTGGGGACAGGGGATCTTGGTCCAGCCACACTGGTGTGTCCAGCACAGGGAGACTGGTTTCCCTATTCTGGGCTTTCTGATGCGTGCCTGGGGAGTCATTCTGAGCTGACTGGTATTGCCAAAAGTGGCTCCTGGCTGATTAAACCCTTTGTCCTAATCTGTCTTTCCAGGAGCTCTATGAAAGGTGTGAAACCAAAAGACGGACATTATTCAAGCTGGCCAGTGAGACAGAGGATAATGACAGCAGTTTGGGTAAACAATTTTATATTTCTCCTTTTTTAATTGCTTTTGTGACCTGTGGCTGTGCAAGGGTTCAGCAAGGGAATGGCTGCTGTGAAGATGCCTCTTCACTGTGAAGCAAGTCACTTTGAAGCACTTCACTTTGAGCAAGCAGATGAAAGACAAGATCCTTGCTTCTTTATGCTTATCATTTAAATTCAGGCAAGGACTTGACAGTGGAGTTGGTGGTTAGGGAGGCTGGGGGTGATAATGAGAGACAGCTGCTGCTTTGGAAGGGAAGGAGAGTTGCTGTGGGGAACAAAGCTTTGGACTAATTTTTTCATTGTTACTGTAATGTGCACGGACCTAGAAAAGTAAGGGTGTTGCTTAGAGAAGCATGGCAAAGACTAATGGAGCTCATGGCCAAATAATTATGGTTTTTCTTGCTGATTATTTAGTTGATAACTGAGTACTCTTGGTGTTGGTGGGAGCAAAGTTACTAAAGTCTTGGAGGTCGTTTTTGTCTCTCTTGTACATAGGGGATATTCTGCAGGCCAGTGACAATTTATCCCGTGTGATAAATTCCTATAAAAAAATAATAGAAGGGCAAGTGATCAATGGTGAAGTGGATCTCCCTGGGATGTCTGTAGTGGAAGGTGAGTTCCTGGAAAGCCAGCTGTTTAATTTTGAATCCTGTTATTCTAAGTCTTTTCAATGGGATTTCCTATTAATTGGGGTAAAGTAGGCTATTGAGGGTTCCTGTGGCCAACATCTTGCGAACCAGAGGGGAACAAGCCAGCTCCTAAGCAGTGGATAGACAATTCTGGACAAGAGCAACAGTGATGCAGCTTTGCATTTTCCTATGCCCGTTCCATATTATTAAAACTTTTGATAACATCAGTATCAAACCTGCATCTGAACAGTTTGTGTGGCTGCAAGTTCTCAAATATTTTCTTCCCCACATTTGTCCTGTTTATGAATAGTGACATGTAAGAAGAGGACAATTTTATCAAAAGGACCAATAGAATCACAGAATCATCATGGTTGGAAAGGACCTCTGAGATCACCGAGTCCAACCACACACACACAGGAAAAAACCCCTACAATCTCAGCCACTAGAGCATGCCCTGAAGTGCCAGAGAGAGTGGGAGCCAGGCCAGGGGTCCTGGTTTTGCCAGCAGCTGCATTTGTGAATTTAGGCCAGTCGCCCACTTTACACTTCAGTTTCACCATTGAAAGCACTGGACACGTGTGTGCCAGAGGTACCATTTGGGAGTCGCTTACACGTTTCTGGATGGAGAGCAGCGGAGGAATGCGTAATGCTGCCTGACAGCATCCTATTGAGACAAGACTGTCCTGAATATGAAGGGAATTCTAGATCCAGACACTATGAATTTTCCTCAGCTCTCTGATAGGCCTTTGTTTATTGTAATTCTGTAGGATCTCCCAAAGCCTCACCTGAGCTGAAAGGATTTTGAAAAGACTTAAGAATTATGCTACAAGAAGCACGGGGAAGGAGCAGTGGTTGGAGCAGATGTGGATTTTCAGATAGAAATTTCCAAAGTATCTGGATTGATTTAAGTAGCTTGTGGACAGCAAAGGGTTAGGTGGAAAGTACAGGGGCTTCCTCTGTTACAAAGAGCCATAACACATGATTAAATGAGGATCTGTGTTATCTAAACCATCTCTCTGATAATTTCTGCTGTACGTTGGGTTTGCTCTGAGCCTTTTACCTTCTTTCCTAGTAGTGCTCTTCTCCTGTCCGCTGCAGGGAGTAACTCCACAAGTCATCTCAACACCCTCATTGACCTTGGTGGACTGGACGTCACCAGCACCCCGCCACCTCCAGTGCCACCCACCACCCTGACGCCAGCCCCCACAGTAGCCCCAGCAGAAATCCCCATTCTCCCACCTCCTCCCCAGTCCTTTGCCCAGTTGCGGAGCGGTTCCTCTGGCCCAGTGGAAGCTGCAGCCACTCAGCAGAGCAGCACGACCAACTCCCTCTCCCTGCTGGATGAGGAGCTTCTGTGCTTAGGTAAGACACCGAGGGGCCCAGAAAAGGGCTACTCAATCCATCCCTAACAAAGACTGCTTTCTTCCTTCAGTTTGAGGGCTGGCTGCACACACGGCATGCCTGAAACGAGCATGAGATGCCTTTGGTTTCTAGACAAGTCCAGGGGACACTCCCTGGCATCATCCTGAATGTAAGACCTCGTCAGTGAGTCAGTATTAAAAACTCAGATCTTCCCAGGGTAGGCTGCAAGTGAAATAACTTGAGTGTAATTGCAGTCTGATACCTGTAGGTGCCTGGATTTCACCCCGACTTTGCGGCTATGCTAAAGAGCAAGGTGCCTTGGAGGGGTTGTGTACAGAACCCTGCAGAACACCTGCCTGTGGAGCCCAGGACTGAGCAGCCAAAGACACTGCCAATCAGGAAGGGTTAGAAGAGCTTTGTGCAGGGGGTGCTGTCAGCTACTGCTGCTGTCAGTCTCTTTTCCTAATCATAGGCTTGCAGCTCTTTTCAGTCTTTCATCAGGTTCTTGGGCTCTGGCAGAGCTGAATCAAGTAGTTTGATGGTACTGAAACAATTGCCAGGGGATGACATCTGACTCACTTTCTCCTCCAGTCACCTACTTGTTGTTTTTCCTTTCAGGCCTGAATGACCCAGCCCCTACAGCAGCAAAGGAGACATCAGAAAACAACCAGTGGAGCATGTTTGAGGTACAAAGGAGGGTCTCTGAGGAAGGGGAGGGAATGGTTGTGGGAGGTCTCAGGACACACTCTGTCACCTTGGAGAAACATGTGATGACACATACAGGCAGAGGGACAGTTCCTCTCAGTTCCTGAGGGGAAGTTTGGCTTAGCCCTGTAATCTGGGATAGCTGTGTCTGAACAGAGTAGATATCCCTAAACCTGGCTTTCTCAGTTTCCCATCTGACCCCCATGATGTTAGCACTTCCTTTGCTTAAATTACAGATCAGATGTAGCCCTGACATAGGCCACAGACTTTGCTGCTTGCCACCCAGCACCTGTTTTTGCGGTAAATCTATCTCCCTCTGTAACAGTGCCATCTCTGCAACAGGGGGTAGCAGTGAGTGAGAGCATCTGCTTGTCCTCTCTTTCAGAATGACCAGTTGGACCTGGATTTCTTTAATCCGAAGACGGTGACTGTCACTTGCAACCCTGCAGGGACCCCTCTTCTCCATCCCACATCACAGACCACATGTGGAACGTCGGTGACGCTGCCTTCTGCTTTTACAGCCTCTCAGACTGCTCCCAGCATCCCGGTACCAAACACGGCACCGTTTGTATTCTCTGCTGGACCAGCTGCCCCTGCGGGGCCTCCTAAGACTATTCCAGCTGCTCCTGGGTACTTCAGCTCATCTGTGGGGAGCAATATGTCACATAAGATGGATGCATTGGGACAACTCCTTGAAGAAGCCAAAGGGTAACTAAAATTCCTGGGCTTTGCTTTGTTGCAGTGAGAAAGCTGAGCTTGCTGCAGCGCCGGGTTCAGTGGCAGACCCTCAGCTCTCCGGTTTGGTAGAAACGTGTGACTGGGATTTTTCCTCTCAGAGGGTTTCAGTTTACAAACTAATACAAGGGTCCCAGCTCTGGGAAGGAAAAGCAGGCACTACTGGGTAGAGCACAACAAAGCTGTTCTGTTGCCCGGTGCAAATGTGGGGTGTAAAGTTGAACAGGCTGCTGAGGTACAGAGGCCTTTGCCCACCTTAGCCTTGCCCCCTCAGCAAAGGTGGGACTCTGCTTTCTTCTTGACTTAGAGAAGTGATGCCTGACCCCACCACCACTGCTTCCCTTGTAGCTCTCCTTACCTGAGACCGTAACGAGACTCTAGTCTGGCCCTGTGGCCCTGCTCTGTCCTCATGATCTGCTGTTATCTCTGGGTTTGTGGTGAAACACCTGCTTCACTTTCAGCTCAATTTCCCGTATTTTTTCTGTCTCTGTTCCAGGACTGCCACCCAAGGCATGGCGACACCCTCGGTGTTCCCTGGGGTTACTTTGCCAACTGCTGTCACCTCTGCCCCGTTAATAGCACCTGCAGGGCTGCCAGCCACTGCCCCTGGAGCCCCTCCGGTTCCTTTCCCAAGCAGCTGCACTGCTGGCTCAGGAAGTCCTCTCTTCCAGCCGGCATCATTCCAGCAGCAAGGCAGTCCCATGAAAGCACCTGAAATTTCTTTGGCCAATGTCCATGTGCCCTTGGAATCCATTAAACCCAGTAAGTATCTCGGGTTTTCCACCTCTCTCTGAACGCCTTTTAAAAGCAAAGCTTCTTGACAAAGCTTATGAAGTAGAGAGGAAGGATGAGCTGTCCCAGATGAACAGATTGCCTGATGCTGCTCTAGGTTGTCTTCTGCAGCATAAACCTGCGTTCCTGTCCCCTCTCTCTCTGCGGTAGGCAGTGCCCTCCCGGTGACAGCCTACGACAAGAACGGCTTCCGGATCCTCTTGCACTTTGCCAGGGAGTGCCCGCCGGGGAGGTCGGACGTGCTGGTGGTGGTGGTCTCCATGCTGAACACGGCACCGCTTCCTGTGAAGAACATCGTGCTGCAGGCTGCTGTGCCCAAGGTAGGGACGCGCGGCTCAGAGCCACGGCGACGTGAAACTGGGCTTTTGGGAAGGCTGGGCATGAACTTAAGGACTTGAGACAGCCTGGTTGTGCCTTTTTATAGGCTGTGCTTTGGTTCTGCCTGTCTATAGGCTGTGCTCTGCCTGTTTCCAAAACATAGAGCTGGTTGTCAGAAGCAGAAAACACTGAATAGGTTAAATAAAATACTACCTCTTGCAGGTAGATAGTGTTCTGTTTTTCTTGCTATCTGAGATCAAGCCAGCTGTGTCTGTTCATGAAGGTGGCTCAGCACAATGACAGGGCAGGTACATGGACAGAGCCTTGAGGTCTTTAGAATCAGAATTTCTAACAGACATCCTAGATCTGTCAATATGTTCCATTCTAGTCTTACTGCACCTAGGTAATTTTGGATGGGCAGCTTTGTGTTTTGAAAACTGGCCCGATCTCAACTGCCTACTGTCCTGAAGGTGTTCACTTTAAAACCTCTGGCACAAGAGCACTCAGGAAGGTGTTGTTGGTGTTCACCTGAGCAGTGCTTTTACCCTGGGTTGACCTGTCAGTCTGCCTGTTCCTATCACGTTGCGCAAGCCGGGCTGGCTCTTGTTTCCTCATCCTCATGTGTGGATTGATCTCTCCAGTTTGGATGTGTGCTGTTGTCTCCCCTGCCTGTGCGCGTGGCTTTCGTTGTCCCCACAGTAGGAGATAATCCCTGAGGTTCCACTTTGTTTTTCATTTGCAGTCCATGAAAGTGAAGTTACAACCACCCTCTGGCACAGAACTGTCTCCATTCAATCCCATCCAGCCACCTGCTGCCATCACCCAAGTCATGCTTCTGGCAAATCCTACGAAGGTGAGAGGGACAGCGGGGTTTATCCCGTCCTTGTCAGACGCGTTTGGTGTAAGCTGAATTCTACAGGGGAGCTGGACCAAACGTTTGAGCAGATAAAGCTCTTTATTCCTAATGTGCCCTCCAGAGGTGGTTACTGCACAATGTTGGTGTTTCAGTTCAGGGCTAGAGGGAGCCTGTTCACACTCTCTTCTCCAACACACCGTCTGCAAGAAAAGTATGAGCAGGACCTGTAGGTTTCTCCCAGCAACAGTCGGATAAGGCTCAGCTTTAAAGGGCAGCGATCAGAGCCGTATCGGGAGTTTGTCTGACTCCCCTTGTGCACGGGAAGTGCCTGGTTTCGGTGATAATTAGATTGTTGTCAAATCAGCTGGTGTTGTGGAAATACTTTTGCTGTGTTGAGGCTGTATCCTGACAGACCTGGACCAACAGACAAATGTCAGATCATGTCTGTTCCGTTATTCTCTGGGAGGTACCTGGGGCTGGTGAAACAACGTGGTTAACGCTTTCTTCGCTGCTGATCGTGCTGGGAGCACCCGAGTAGCTGTTGTTACTCGTTGAAGTAGCTGGTTCCATAAAGCTTGAAGCTGTACACTGAAGCAGTTCCTAATTATTTGACAAGTCTAGATATTACTACTTGAGAATTACAGCAAAAGGGACCTTAAAGTATCAGCGGAAAGCTTTGAGATCCAAAAGGGTAAATGTCAGAGGGGTTTGGTGGATTGTTGAAAGACTTTGTGAGGTATATGGAGATCCCCTCACTGAAGGACTGGTTCCATCTCCTGCTTTACTAGGAGATGGAACCATTTTACTAGGAATTTACCGTTTTACTAGGAATTTTGTGGAGCAGGAACTGTTTTATCTTCCTCCATGAAAGGAGGAATTTAATTTTGAACACGTGGAACTATGCCAGCAGCGTTTCTCAGGCTCACTGGAGAGCAGCTGAGCAGTGGGTGCTGGCCACAGATGTGCAAACTGTTATCACAGGTCATTCCTGCTTTTCTCCTGCTGTTCCGTGCTAAGCAATAAAGCTTTTGTGGTTTAAAAACCGTAAGGTAAATAACTCGGCTTTGCTAAATAGCTGAACTACTCTACGAACTTCCCCCTTCCTACGTGCAACAGAAGGCTTGTGTGCTCTGTAGAGCTGTAACAGTGAGGTGTTTTGTTTGGGAGCTGTTCTCATGTTGCTCTTGGGTTTTGTCTTTCCTGCAGGAGAAAGTGAGGCTGAGATACAGACTGACCTTCACGCTGGGAGACCAGCCCAGTACAGAGCTTGGCGAAGTGGATCAGTTTCCCCCGGTAGAGCAGTGGGGGAACCTATGACCTCAGGACACTGCCAGAGACTCTGTGACAGGACCAGGGAAGGATCCCGCAGGACTGGAATGAATGTGAGGTGGGGAGGGACGCACACGCTATCCACTGGTGACGTTCAGCTTTGTTTACATGTCCTGACCACTCCGCTTGTAGCTTTAGTCCAGAATGTTTTGCCCCACGTGGAAGGGGTCCTGGGACATTTATGCCAAGCATGAACTGAGCGGCAGCCAGCCACAGGCAGTGCCGGCTGCTTTTATCTTGACCTCGGGGTGAATCTGGTTCTATCTTCCACTCTATTAAACTTGAAGTTATTGTATTTTGAGGGGGGAGACCTGTCAGCAGAAGGGGATTTGGTTGGTGTGATCCTGTGCTGCTGTCCAGAGATACCTGCAGGCTGGTGGGGTGATGATGCCGCCGGGAGCTTCCTCAGCGCAGAGCCCTTACCCGTGCCCTCCCGTGGACTATTAACCTCCTCAGTGCCAGAGGGACCCGCTGAGCATGTTGAGCAATAACGCTGGCTCCCTGAGGGAATGCTTGTTTTTTTTTAACACTGAAATGGCGCTTTGCTCCCTCCCTTCCCCTCTGCTGCTTCACTCCCGAGGGGAGCAGCCCTTGGCTCTGTGCTGTGCCACGCTGCTGTACCTTTAGTTGCTGTATTTATTTTATATCGCTAGCGGCCTCCCTGGTGTGTCCATTTTGGGCAGCCGGGGCTGAGTTTTGTATGCGAATGGTTACACTGGTTATTTTTCTGCCTTCATCCCATTCCATAGCGTGGGGAAAAGAGGAAACGCGTAGTAGAGGAGGTAAAGGGGGGGTGGAAAGGAGGGGTCGGTGTTGGTGGAGGACAGCACCCGGAGAGCACAATCACTAATCAGGGGCAGTGGTTGAATCCAGGGATAAGGAGAGAGGCCTCTCGTGTCCCCTCACGCGGGCAGTATTATTATGTAGTCGAATACTGTGTTTTATTGAGATGAGTACAACAACATACAAGATGTAAATAATAAAGCTGTAGGATATTTAAATAGAAATGAGCAGACAGTGAAAGGGAAGAAGGCTCCACTGGGCTGTGATGACGCATGTGCTGGGTTTATTGCCCTGTTCTATTTGTTCCCTGTACTTGGTGGGTAAGTGCAATGGTCTCCACAAGGGGGAAAGCAGTTCTGCTGGACATCAGTGTTCCGCGCTCACAGGGGGCAGAAGAGCTGACCCCTCTGGCTACAGCCTCAAAGAAATTGGATGTAAATCACTTGAATTGGATTCCAGCAGTCCCTTCCTTCTCCCTCTCGATTTCCAGTCTCAAGCAGTGCTTCAACCAGCTTTGAGACAAGACTGTTTTAAATTATCAGGGGTGGGTTTTTTAACATCCATTGACAAACCACAGATGGGGCAGGTCCTTGGACACGAGGCTCGGCATTTCTAGCCGTGCTGTCGAGAGGCAGCTCTTACCAAACTGCGAGTGGGAGCAGTGGGCTGAGAAACGCTGAGGAAATCGGCAGGAGGAGACCCCTGCCTGTTGTAGGAAGGAAACTCCAGAGGAGAAAGTGCTGCTGGAATTAATGGTGGCTGTGAAACCCATCACTGCAAATGCAGCTTGGAGTTATTTATAGTTGAATTTTCCTTACTGAGTTACAAAGTAAAAATCACTAGAGGTGAAAAACTCAGTGGATTTGGAGACCTAAGGTTCTACTTGGAGGCCCAGGCAGTTGTAGAAGCCCCTGAAGGTGGAATCATGGCTTGGCCAAGGAACTTCCTGTAACTGGTCTGAAGCTGATGAAGACCCCATCCCCATCAGCTCCCTGACACAGAAGGCAGGGGAGAGGGCTGGGGACGTTGTTTGGATCCTTAAAGAAAGCAGTTTTAAATCAAGGATAAGGGACAAGGAGAGGGTCAACGC
Source organism: Tringa tobata (assembly GCA_033628505.1). Taxonomy (NCBI): domain Eukaryota; kingdom Metazoa; phylum Chordata; class Aves; order Charadriiformes; family Scolopacidae; genus Tringa; species Tringa tobata. The sequence goes on along the minus strand of JAHREE010149727.1, from coordinate 48,012 downwards.
TGGTCAAGGAGTGTTCAAGGCCAGGCTGGATGGGGCTTTGAGCAACCTGGTCTGGTGGGAGGTGTCCCTGCCCAGGGCAGGGGGGTGGAACTCGATGATCCTTAAGGTCCCTTCCAACCCAAACCATTCTATGATTCTGTGATCCTTCCTGCCTCAGACACGTTCTTGCCAGCCTGCAGTTGGCACAGGGGTGGTGTGTAGGTGCCGGCAGGGTGTCCGAGGAAGCGGGTTTTGCTGCTCTAGATGCCTACATGTGACTCTCACTGTGATTTGAGGAGGCCAGTGGAGCACGTGTGCTCCCAGCAGGACGGCGTTGGTCTCAGTGTTACTGGCAGCGCGCTGCCCGCGCCGTGCAGTCAAACGAGAAGGTGCTGCAGTCTTGCTGCGTGGCAACGCGTTGTTAAAAGCTTTGGAAATTAAACTATGAATGTTCCTTGTCTGTAGGGTGAGGTTCCTGCTTCATACCCAGCAGCCGTAACTGTACATACATCTCAAATGCATTTGTTCTGCTGCATGTTAAATAAATTGTTTTCCCTACTTTGCTCTGTGGATGGCCCTTACTAACGACTGCTCCTGGAGACCGCTGCTGTTTCTGCAGATCCCAAAACTCAACCCGTCATCGCAAGACCATCCAAACTAAGCAAAAATGGAGACATTATTCTTTTGTAAAACCCCAGTGGTTTAAAGGTGGGTTTAATTTCAGTCCTGGGTGTTAGAGGTAAAGCAAGTGACAAAGCTTGAGGTAATGCTGCGTTGGTAACGAGCTTTACTTCACTGGGGAGGCTGCCAGAGCAAGTTAGAACAAACAGTCGTAACGTGATGCAGCTCCCTCTTACAAGTTACATTTACTTTTTTTTAAAGTTATGTTTATGGAAGACAAGAACTAATCCCCAAGTAATATGCAAAACAAGGCATTTATTCCTAGAAAAGCAGTCAGGTTTATGTACAGGGAGCCACGGAGGATGAGTAAAATCACATATTGCTGTCTTCACGATCCTTCCAACGTGCCTTCCTTGACGATGACTCGTGCAAGGTTTCGTGCAAGAGCAAGTCTCAGCATTTCCACTTTCGTAGTCTCGACGTCATCACCCTAAAAGGGAGCAGAGTTTGGGTCAGATGGCTACAGGCAGGAATCAGCTGGCGATAGCTGCTTTTTCTGAGTTTTGGGAAGAAGGGATGCGGGTCATTCAGAGAAAGAGCGTGGATGTATTTATCTGTCACAAGGATCTCCTGAGAAGAGCAAAAGGTACATTTCCTACTTTTTAGATGAAGACAAGAGCAGTGCCAGGCCTTCTCTTTTTTGGCAGCCGCAGAGGTTTGCATGTGGAGCCAACGGCTCCCTGTTCTGCTCCTGGAAGGTTTCACAGCTCGAGCTGTCAGATGGCAGCAGCTCAGCTTCTCACTGCCCGAGTCGTTTGCAGTGACTTATCTTGGAAAAGCATCACAGCCCAATCCCTGTGGAGCAGCCGTTACTCCTCGACTGGCTTTGTGTGTGCCTAAATACCTCCTCATGATGCCTCATTGGGCTGGCCTTTAAAAATAACTATACGTACCAGCCTCGGGAACTCGGCCTCTCCCTCTTCTCTGCCTCCATGACGGAATATAAATTTACAGTTTGCTTTCCCCAGCCCTCCCGGCAGCCCCACCGATTCGTTATCCCGTTGTCCTCAAAACGGGAGCTACCTGGAGTTTCTGCTTATCTGACTTCCGTGCTGTCAGGTCCTCCAGGCACCGCATCAACTCGTAAGTCTGCTCTGCTGAGAATATCACCTGTGGAAATGAAAGCATTTACTGAAAACGATCAAGTTCAAGGACATCCCACAGTCTGAGAGGAAGGGAACGCTTTCACACTCCTACAGATCCATTCTGACCCTTTAAATCGGGATCAGAGGACAATTCGGGCTGGAAGTGACTTTGGGCGGTCTCTAGTGCCACCTCCTGTGCGAAGCAGGGCCAAGCTACGAGGTCAGGGCAGGAGCTCTGGGCTTTATCCATTTGTGGGTCTGTAATTGCTAAACTGTCATTTTTTAGATGGATCTTAAAGCAGAAAATTGGTTTAGGAGAAGGAAGCACACTAGAACAGTCGTCAAGCCGAGTACCAGCAGGAACTGGATACAGTGTGTGCTTAAATTATCAGCAGATGTGTGTCCCACTGCTGTTTTACAGAAGCAGGGAACCAAGTGGAGTTGATTATCCCCTCCTGTGTGCTCCCACTGGGAGGACACCTGGATACCTGTGTGATTCCAGAACTGCCATAAACAGTTCTTTTGCACTAGAAGTGCAAGACCCCACCTGGGGGCAAGAAAAGGGGTCACGGCTTTGAGATACCTTGTCAGGAAGAGAAGAAAGGGTGTCGGGGGCTCTTTGTGTGGCGTGACCAGCCTGCTCACCTCTTTCTGCTCCAGCAGGGGAAGGGCATCTGTCAGCAGGGTCATCCAGAAGGAGCAAGGAGCGATGTGAGCCGTCATCAGCATCAGAAGCAGCCTGGCAGCTTCAGAGAACCGCTTCTCCCCGTACAGCCGGTGGAACTCCCGGTACTTCCCTGCACATGGGTGTCGGTGAAGGGGAAAAGGTGTCAGTGTCTGTCAGACCTGGGCTACTGGTGCCAGGGGGTCCCTTGCTCCCATGAAGCCTGTGGTAGAACCACCCCCACCTGAGACGAGTCTCCAAAGAGTCTGGGGAAACGGTAATCTCGTGTATGAAGAGAGGTTCAGACAGAGGCTGGCCAAAAAGGCAGCCAAAATCCTCTTCCTGGTGAGGTTTCCTGTTTGAACCAGCCTCTTTGCTAATTGGTACTGGTCTGGTGGTGGGTGTCTGCGGGGTATGTTTAGAGACCGGTGGTGTCTGCGGAAACCAGGAGTGGGAGGGGAGATGCAGAGGGCGAATGTTCTTTTTGATATCGCAGAGTATCAGGAGGCCTGAAAGGCTTCATTGTCCTCCTGATTGTTTAAATGGAAACTGAGATCTTTGTTACTGTGGAAAGTTCTGCTTTGGTTAAGAATGAAGTTCAGTTGATGTCCAGCACATGAGAACTGGCTGAGGAAGAAAGGGAGTTTTATTCTGTGGCTTTGTTTATATCCACTGAACTGTCAAAATACTGGAAGTAGTAATTCCCATTCCCAGTCACCTCTGACTAATGCTTGAGCTCACGACAGAGATGTGGGAAAGCTGTCAGCAAAAATACACCTGATGTTTCTAAAACCTCTAAAAGAGAGACAAGCAGAAATATTTTCAGGCCTTTTTATAAAAAGCAGAAAGGGAAGTAATTTCTTTACAAACAGGGTTTATAAACACAACTAAACTACAAATCTTTTGGGCAGATGCAAGGGTCACTGGGTGCACAGAGAGATAAAAGGGATCACCAGTTTGGTAAAATCACTGTTAGCTTTTAGGCTTCCTTTAGGATAAGGTTTAAATGAAGGAAACAGAGTTCCAGTGTTGCAAGCTTGGACAAATGGGAACAGATCGAATTCAGGGTCCCCCTCGCTGTAGAGCTGGTGTCAGCCAGAAGGGAGTCGGTCCAATTGCCCACAGCTATTCCAAATTCTTATTAGATTTTTGGCCCCAGTAACCGGCTTCCAACTGCCACGGCTCCAGAGAAGGGTGCGTTTTAGCTCAATTTCCTGCCTCGCTCCATTAATCAAAGGCCACAGAACAGCTGCAGCCAGATGGGCAGGTACCACAGCCCGCACTGGTGCCAGCTGGGAGAAGGAAGCCGTGGTGTGTGAAGGAAACCAGCTGAAGGCCCTGCGCTGTTATTTGGCACAACTGCTGCAGTGAGAGGGTAGGAGAGATCTCATGTTTGAGCTGGAAATTGGCACACTGAGCACGCAAAAGACGGTGAGATTGTGGAGAACTTCATGAAGTTAGTAAAATCATCATATTGTCAAAATAACTCAAACCAGTGGTTTACTCTTCCTAAGGAAGCCCCCTAAGGTCTTCCAGATTTTGTTTGTTAATATTTCAGAGTCTCTCTGGGTAGTCAGTCTGGAAATAGACTAAGAAATGGGAAACCTACGAGTGGCAGAATTCAAGACTGTCCTGCTCAAAGCAGCGCAGAACAGATGCCTGCTGTGAGTGCAATTGGAAATGCAGCCTCCCAGTAGCAGGCAGGCTCCATCCCAAATCACCTTCAGTCACTTGCTTTCCCCTCATCACTGAACCAGGCTGTTGCCAGATGGAGGAAGAGACAAATCCAAGTAATGCCGTGGAGTTAACGGTGTTCTAAATAACACATCAGAATGAAAACTGTAGATGCTTCTTACCGAGAAATGTCAGCCGGTCACTAAGCAGCATGGAGGGTCCCAAATTATCAATGAGGTCTAAGTCAGAGAAGCAGCCCCTCTCACAATAGTCCTTGAGGAAACTAAGGAGAAAGGAAAACACAGTAAAGGCTTAGAAGGGAGAATGTTGTCCACATTCATTTTGCATCTCCTCATCCCTTCCCAGAAAAACTTCACTGTACAACCAAGTGCCACCTTAATCAGCCTCCCGTGAGGGTTTCAGAAGGCATCAAAACCTTTCCTGGGAGTGGCCAACGAGCAGGTGTAACGTGCGTTTAACGGACGTTTTATTTATTCTTCTAGATTTTGTGGTAGTTGAGATCTATTCTTTAAAAGAAGTAAGTGAAGGAAGGAGCACAGGAAGCTGAGGCTGGTGAATGCATAAATAACACTCCCAGATCATAACAAAAGCTCTATTTTTCTGCTGTGTAAAAAAAGTTGATAAGCAGCAGGAACAAAAACAATTCTAAAAGCTTTTCATCTGTTTTGTCACAGCCTTCACTATGCTGCTTTTTTCAGAGCTGCTTCCTGTGATCGTTTTCTTTACCTTCTGTTGAAAGAAATATAATAATTCCCCCTCCCTCAAAGAACAAATGAAAAAACACTGAAAAACAGCTACAGTACTCCAGAGGAGGGTAACAAAAAAATGCCATTTTCTAGTCCAGAAGCAGGTACTCGGTCCGAGGGGAAGGCAATCCCAACCCGGCCGCGGCAGGACCGTGGCAGAGTGTCTGGCTCTCCCCTTCCTCCACCCCCTGGAGCAGCCCCTGTCTCGGACTCACCGATCAGATATCAGCGTAGCGAAAGCCGCGTCCTTAGCTCTGATGCTCCAGGACAGGGCAGAGCCCAAGCGATTATTCCGCAGAGCTTTCATGGCCATGATTTTACAGATGCTACGAACTTAGGAGAAAACAGAGGAGAAAAAGGGAAAGAATTAGTTTCAGTAGTTTCACTTGCATCACTACAAGATCTACTTAAGAATCAATCACCTTGTTCGTGCATCTGTCTCTGCTCGCAGATCCTCAGCACTTTGAGGGCCTTCTGTTCTGTGTTCAGGGGTATCCGTTCAATATGAAGTTCCAAATACACCCTGCCGTATTCTGGACAGTGGTCAAAGTAATCTACCCCCAGCTGCCACAGGCTGAGGGAGGGGGGAAAAAAATCATCAATTCCAATCATATAAACCTTAAAGAAGCACAACAGTAAAGCCACGAGGAGAATCCAAGTCTGCATTAATAACAGTTAGCGCTGATTAACTTAGTATTCAGCTTTTTAATTCAGGAAAGGGAACACACTGGTGTCGTACGATCCCTCAGGGACACCTTTGCTGAAATTCTAACAGCGGCTTCTCTACATTTTGCTTTTTTACTTCACTAACACGTGTTATTTGTTTTGGCTGCCTCGATGTTAGTCTGTTCTCCGAGCAAGAAAAAAAAGTTGTTACCTGTGATGGGAGAAGAGTCCCGAGGCATACTCTAGCAGAAGGAATTCACGCATATTTGAACCAAAACTGGGGAGGAAGAGAGAAGAGAAACAGGTAGCAGTATTTGCATATCATTGGAAAAAAACCTGCTGACTTATTTCACAAGTGCTTGTAATTTATGCAGCGTGTTTTCTCATGGACTATCATAATAAGCTTTGTACCTCAGGCCTAAGCACCCTGGTCAGCCTTCTCCTTGGGGAGACCTGCCAAATATTTACAGCACTTAATGAATGTAACTGAGAGAAAGTGCTTTAAGAAGCTGAAACTTCAAGGGAATTCAGGTAGCAAAATTCGAGTTCTCAAACTTAAAATTTATTCAGAACATAAGTAAAGAAACTCTTTTTAGATGAGCTTCTCACTGTTCCAAATAATCACAAATATTTGGGCCCTTGATTATATTTCAGCCTGGAGAAGAGAAGGCTCTGGGGAGACCTTATAATGGCCCTCCAGTAACCTGAAGGGGGCTACAGGAGAGATGGGGAGGGACTCTTTATCAGGGAGTGGAGCGATAGGACAAGGGGTAATGGCTTTAAACTGGAAGAGGGGAGATTTAGATTAGATACAAGGAAGAAAATCTTTGCTGTGAGGGTGGTGAGAGCCTGGCCCAGGTTGCCCCGAGAAGCTGTGGCTGCCCCATCCCTGGAGGGGTTCAAGGCCAGGTTGGAGGGGGCTTGGAGCAACCTGGTCTGGTGGGAGGTGTTCCTGCCCAGGGCAGGAGGGTTGAAACTGGATGATCTTTAAGGTCCCTTCCAACTCTAACCATTCTATGATTCTATATTTAAAAAAAAAAACCAAACAAAAAAACCAAACAACAAATCCTGACACTGTACTGAGGCACTGCTGAACAGCAGGTCAAATTCATCAGGTCAGTAACTGCTGCTGCTTCTAGAGCACCTGGGCTGCCTGTAACTCCAGAGGAACCTGCAGCACCTTGATTCTCCATCCTCTGTATATGCCCGAGGTGCTCCTTTTCAAACAAAATCCACATGCTGGATTCATCCATCCCAGCTGCCGGTGTCTCAATAATCAAGGCAAAGAAATACTTACTAGAGATTGTGAGATTGCAGGAGTTTACAGTGATCCAGCAGGTCAGTCAGATGAGCCACAAACCACCAGTTGCTCAGAGCAATGCTGTATTTTAGCAAGCAAAAGAAAGAGAAAACTAAGCCTATTACTGCCAAGGAACGTGTCAGGTTTTCCACAGGCATTTCTTCCCAATACCGAAGCTGTATTACAGTAAAATGTCTGGTTGCAATGTCCTAGACCTAACGGAATACTTTTAATTGCTGCCTGCTTCGCATATTCTTGCTAAATTCTTGGAAAGGATGATGAGGTGGGCTGCACCCCTACCCTCTGCCCCAAATACTATGGGAGTGACTGCACACAGAAGCAATACTGTAGAGCTAGAGAATCAAAAACCTTAAAACTCAACCTGCATTCCTTGATCACTTGGTGCATCTCAAATTCAAAGGCTGCCATTAGAATCGTGTCTAGAGGCTCAGGGCTGCTTTCTCCACCCAGGAACAGGTCCATACTAGACTGTGGAATGAGATTACAAGACATGATAAATGCAGGAGTTGTGAGATGGTAAAAGGAAGACATTTGTATGGATGTAGCAGCCTCATTTAGGTTATTTTATGGGAGATAATAGGTCATAGAGACTGAACGCATTAACAAAAAAGATTTTTCCTTATTTTAACATAAGGGAACCCAGAAAACAATTTGCAGGAACAAGTTTGGTAGCATTAGACAGCGAAGAGACTGGGTCTTCAATAATTATTTGTTCTTTGTATCGTTCTCCTCCCAGTCCACTTACAAATTCCCCTGTCAGAATGAATCTCGTGCTGGTGAAGAAACTGCTACAGCACGATGACCTGTGTCAACTGCTAAAACGTGTTTGAAACGATGGCCAAAAAAACTGTAATTACTGTCCATCACGAAACAGAAGACAGACACAGTGTCTTGGGAAGAGTGAAGAAGGACGGTGAACACTGATGGTGGGAAACTCTTTTTGGGTGGCCACCAACAGCTACAGGAATCTGTAATCACAGGCTCCACCCGGCAGTGATCCTGTCAGCTTTGATGCTATTACGCCTCTTATTTGTAGTAATTTTGTATAAGAGACTATGGGCAATAGTCACATGCTTTGGAGGACTTCAAGAGTTTTTGGCGTATTAGCAGAAACACTCACATGAAAATAAAAGGGAGGACTGTAAAGGAATATGGAATATTAGTGGTTTGGTTTAAATAAAATTAATCACTTAATCACCAAGTGTCAGGCCGCATTGGCTGATTACTCATACAGAACTCAGCATAAGTAGCTGAAGCTGCCGAAGCCTCAGGCTGCAAGCTGAGAACTTTCACCTAGATAACATGAACTTGTTTTGAACTTCTACTCAGTTACACAAAGGAAGGCCCTGAGACCGGTACAAACCAGGAAATAAAGAAGCTACTACGGTCAGCCCAGGCTGCAACTCGACAAGAACAGTTAACAGGCACCTGGTGACAGAGGGAGAATCCAGTGAGGAATAAGAAGACCCCAGACCATTAACCACCATTGGACCAGGTGGCACGTGCGAGGCGCCGAGGAGTGACAGGGGATGCAGAGATTGTAAGTGTATAATTGCCCAGGAATTTCTTTGTTCTGGGTCCCTCTCTGAGGCACCCAGCCCGAGCTGTCCTTGCTGCTGTCCCACTCAAATTATTTGGGGAGGGGGGGGATTTTTGCCAGAGACTGCTACGGGAAACCTCTTTAACAGAGGAAACATCTTAGAGGTATGTAGCTGCCATAAGATGTCAACCCTCCCAAATTTTAACTTACTTTAAGTACAGTAACCTTGTGTGCAAGAAAATGTCAAGAATATAAAAATAATTCTACTGCCTGCCTGTGCATAAAACCGCAGCTCCATCGGCTTCACAGTTGGACGGGAATACAGCAGTCGGGTAACCAGAAAGTGGTACCAAGTAGTCATGAGTTCCTTTTTCTCCAGTATGGCATCCTCATCTCCCAGAAGGATCTAACAGGAGAAAAACACAGGAGTATTTCTGCAAATTCAGCAATGTACACAGCTGCATCGTAACTCTTCAGAGGCACTACTCCAACCTTGCAAAGCTGAGAATTTAATCAAAATTAAATAACTAAGGACAAAGATCCTTCTCAGAGCCCGGTTTCCTAATCAGTGTTGTGGCCTTGGACACAAAGAGAACACAATCTGCCCAGACTTGCAAAGACTGTTGCAAAACAAAAGCACAGTACAGATGATTGGCCTGAAATCTCCTGATTTAATGAATCCAGCATCTTGAAGTTACTTATGGATACACAGGGCTCCTGAAATGGATCCAATACTTGCCCATGGCAAAAAACAAACCTTGCAGATGGATTCCATGTGGGAATGGGAAGCAAAAGTTCCATCCTGTAGGTACCGCTGACATTCTTCATGCCAGTGCTGCCACTTCAGCTCCATCTCAGTCAGTGTCTGGGTGTTGCCAAGCTGAACAGAGAGAAGATACGTGAAATAAAGGAAACACCAAGTCAAATCACAGCAGGCGCCCAGGCTGAACTCAGAGTCATTCATGCTAAGAAGCTAAACACGGGGCTGCTGTCAAATTTTTCCTTGTCCTATAGTTGCATTTGAAGTGTCTTATTCCACCCACCTAACTAAGGCAAAGGAGAGCCTACAAGAGATTACCGTGATGCAGCTGCAGTTTTTCCTCCATGAGGAGATCACTGCAACAGAGGGAAACCCTGCTGGAAAAATCTTATGAGAATATTCTGTACAAGAAAATAGTTCTCAACAGGAACTGTTTCAGACAACTGGATAAGGTATCCTGCTGCAAAAATTATCTAACTACGTAATTTTGTCACCTAACAGGTTTTTGCCTCTATGGTTGGTCTTTTGAGTAAGTCAACACAAGTATTGTTACTGTAAAGGATTAAGACTGAGATGTTTTAATGGTCCACAGGCAGTGATGTTACAAGAGTCACAGCAGAGATGAAATGGACTGGACTAATACTGCCATCCCTCTGATCTCTTTTCCCACTGGAAGTGCATGAAAAAAATCCACTTTGTACATACGCTGGGCATAGGCATCTTCTTCATCAAGTCATCCAAGATTCTGTACATATTCACCGAGGTGGGATTGGCACTGGCTTCCTTGGAGAGCAGGTGCCGCGCTTCATCCATCCGGCCTTGCAGCACAAAGACATCCACCTAAAAAAAGGCACCGTCTGTGAGCGCTGCACTGGGCAAGGCTGCAAAACACCCAGGAGAAGCATCAGAGGGGAATCAAAACTTGTGATTCAGGCAAGTTCAGTGGAGGTGAAGTGCTTAAACTGCAGGCCCTGCTGATCCAAATACACAGTATAAGTCTTGATCTCTATGGATCACAAAAGTGAAAGGATCAGGATGGGAATGAGGGTCGGGTGATCGTCAGAATGGCTTCATCTTACAACCTCTCTAGGCAGACAGCAGCAGGGTCCTAGCTATTAGTTTCTGAGAGGTAGCCTAGTGTTGAGTGGGGAGGAGGAAGGCAAAACACACAGGTGTGAATTCTCTTTGTTTAAGAATCTTAGAGGTGACTATACTCACCACGTTCCAGAAGAGCTCATGTTTTGATGGATTTTCACTGCTCAGAACTTCACGAACCATGTTGTCCACATCACAGACATGAAGTCGAACCCAGTCGAGGAGGCGAAGCAGCAGGGGACCAGCTGTGTGCAGAGAAGATTTCATTCTTTTAGTTCCCAGCTGTTTGGTCCCAAACTACTATTTTACGTGCTTCCAACCTGAATGGTTTGACAACGGTTAGATGAGGTTTACCGATTGGATTTCTATACGCCACGCTCAAATTAAAAAGGAACAGAGTTCCTTAAGTAGCCAGGCAGTGGGAGCACCAGGCAGCCAACAGATTTCTCTGTGGCAAATTTTACACAGAACAACAGCAGAGACCAGCAGAAATAAAAGGTGAGTCAGATCATAGATCTTGCAATGACAAAAGATACCTAGAATGCTTCTGTTTAATTTACCTTTAACTCGTTATTAATTGAATATGAGGAGGAAATCTGGCACCAGGTGATTAACTTTTCTTGAGGTTAAGTAATCTACAGTTTGTGAATCTCTCTGCTGAATTCTGGCACAGTGCAAGCAGCGTATTTGTTTGTATAATCTGATTTCCTTAAAAAATTATTTACTACTTTAAAATGCTGGTGTAAACAAACTGACTTCCAAAATGGCATCCTAGAGCTAAAGGAGTTGCACCAGAGAACGTGTAGACATTAGTTGGCATCAACATATTCGATGCTTAAAGATGTGTTTATGCTTACGAGTCAAATAAATTGGCAGCAACTTTTGATATTCCTCTTCTTCACTACCTTTCTGTTAAAAAGACAATTTAAATTGTAGTGAGCTACACAGGGGGGGGAAATAGAAGGCAAATCTAGTAGCTTGACATAATTCAATATGAAGAAAGCAGTTTACTGAGGCAGAACAGATACTAAAAAGCTTGTTGATACTTGTCATATTTCTAAAATATTAAAATATGACAAAATGGATGCTTCACCCATTTTAAATGAATAAATAGGCAAAGAAAAAGCCCTTCAGTCTTAACATCAGGACAGTTCACTGCTTACCTGCAGCTGCTTCAACAAACAGAATCTCGCACAGGTTCCAGATCAGCTCCATTGCAGAGAGGATAGAAACCTGAAAAAAAGCAGGGCAATGTTTCAGATTTAGCAATTATTCCAGTTAGGGTTTTTAACCACACAAAGACATCTGCTGTCCATAGCCATCAGTGAAGCTCAGTCCTGGCAGCCAGCTGGCTTTAAGATGACAAGAAAACATCACACCTATAACACTGAATAGATGTTTAAGAAATGGCGGTGAATCCAGATGTTGGGCATCGTTTTATTATTTTATAAATACAGGATCTAACTATTTATTCCCATCTATTCTTGGTCACGAAATGCATTCAATATACTAAGCCAGAGCTAAATCTGGAATCCCTTCCTGCCACAGTGTTGGCCCTGATGAATTTACTGGCCGGTGATTCGTGCTCAGCTGTGACTGTATGACACGAGTGCAGTTACCTGAGTGCTGTACTGGCTCTGCAGGGCAGGGTCCCGCGTTGAGACTGAGGGAAGAATAAGGAAAGTCAAAGAGCAACATATTTACCTTTCACAGCCCTTTCGGGGCTCATAAATAAAGACAACACTACCTGATCACTCATCAAGCACAGACCTAAATGAGTGTACACATGGCAAAGCTAACTTTTATACAAAACTTTACAACTTTTTTTTTTAATAAATCCTGTGCAAATCTGGGTACGGCCACAGGGTACGGGTGGAAGGGAAGAGTCAACTCTCCCTCTTTTGGCAGGGAGCAAGCTGTTAATTTGGACTCAGTTTCCCCTAAAACTACACACACTCCAAGTCCCCAGAAAATCAGTTAAAACACTGTGGAAAAAAAAAATATCTCTGAGACCAGATTTACAAACCAACTTTAAAATCTCCCTCAAGGAAATAGAGTCTTGATAATTACTGACATCTATGTGTGCTATTTTACAGTAGTTGCATTACCTTACAATTGAAATGCTACTTTTATAATCATAAATAGCATTTCCTTTTATTGCAGTACGAGACAAAACAAACTTACTAGCTGCCTGGTGCATGTCCTCCATACAGGCTCTTATCACCGACCGGTAGTTTTTACTCACTTGAACCAATCTGCCGAACACAAAAAGGCTTCAGTTAGACAGCAGTGACTGAGTTTCAGGCTCATGCCTGTTGTCCGCTGGAGCCTTGCTGGTTTCTCTGCAGCAGTGGATGCTCCCAGTATTTGGGTGAATCCCGTAGGAGCCAGCAGGGCTGTGTGCGGTGGTTGCTGGTGTTGTGGTCAGCAACTAGGACCATGCAGCCCCTCGCTCACTCCCCCCAAGTGGGATGGGGGAGACAATGGGAACAGTAAAAGTGAGGAAAAAATTCATGGGCTGAGATAAAGACAGTTTAATAGGTAGAGCAAAAGAGGTGCACGGAAGCAAAGCAAAACCAAGGAATTCATTCACTGCTTCCCATCAGCAGGCAGGTGGTCAGCCATCCCCAGGAAAGCAGGGCTCCATCACACATAACGGTGACTTGGGAAGACAAATGCTGTAACTCCAAATGTCCCCCACGTCCTTCTCCACCTTTATATACTGGGCATGATGTCGTATGGCATGGAATATCCCTTGGGTCAGTTGGGGTCAGCTGTCCCAGCTCTGTCTCCTCCCAACTTTTTGTGTCCCCCCAACCTGCTTGCTGGCGGGGTGGTGTGAGGGGCAGAAAAGTCCTTGACTGCTCTGCAACAACTAAAACCATGGGTGTGCTACCAACACTATTCTCATCCCAAACCCAAGACACAGCACTACACCGCCTGCCAGCAAGACAAGCCAACCCCATCCCAGCCATGACAGCTGGCTATGTGCACAAAGGTGCTGGTCAGTAGGGTTACTGGAAGGATCAGGGCCTTGTTTAGGGTAGAATTACCCTAAAACTGTCATTTTTTCCTGCACTGCTGCTGATTACAGCGGCTCTGGGCAGTCTGGGTGGGTGAGTCAATGGCATTTGCCTGGCTGGAGAAGGAGCAGGTCGGTGGG
>JAHREE010149727.1:15153-29686 GCA_033628505.1 Tringa tobata | reverse complement strand
GGGCGAGGGGGGCGAATCCGGGCTCCCTTCCCGCCCTCCTCAGGGAGAGAGAGGCAGGTCCGGAGGCGGTTGCTGCCGTTGCCTTCCTCCTCCCTTTTCCTCCTTCTCCTCCTCCTTGCGGGGCCGGATTCGGCCTCCCCCGGGCGGCCGGGTCGCAGCATCCCCGCTGGTAACCGGGCCTTGGGGCTGGGGCACTCGCCAGCCCCTTCCCAGCCGGCGCTGGCAGGAGCGCGGCCGGGGCCTTTCCGCCCCGCTCCCTGCCCCCTTTGTGCCGCCTCCCGCCCCGGCGCCCGCGGCCGCGGGAGGGGCCGCCCGTGGGGGGGCTCCCGCGGGCCGAGCCCGGCGGAGCCGCGTGGGGCTTCGCTTCGCAACAGCGGGAATTGAGCATAATTAAAGAAAAAAAAAAAAAAAGAAAAAAGCAACACAGCCAAAACCCAAACCCACAGCCAATGCCGCGCTGCCGCCGTTCTCTACCCACTCCTTTTTTTTTTTCCTTTTTTCTTTTTTTTTCTTCGCATTTTTAAACTGAGTTTGAAAATATTATACCTTGCGCGGGGTTCTGTCCCACGGCGGGTCCCCGCCGGGCCATCCCGCACCCTCCGGCCGCCTCTCCCAAAGAAAATAAAGATGGAAATGCTGCTGCCGGGGAGCGCTGGGTCCTCTCCTTCCCCCTCTCCCCTGATATCTCGGGATCGGGACAGGAGCCACGGCGTTGAAAGTTGGTTCTCTGCAGTTTCTGCATGTGGAGAGGATCGGACTGCTCATGAAGGAGGGTTTGGGTTTTGCTGCTTTTAAAAAAAACTTTTCCTGAAGGAGAAAGCTTGGTTCCGTTCAGATTTTGTCACCTTTTCAAATACGGTCCTTGAAAGTGGCTTGAAGTTTTCTTCAGAAGTACCTGATACGAAAAAGTTTGAGATATAGTAAGAAAGAGGCTTCCTAGTGGTTGAGATTGTAGTTATAACATAAATAACTTTATTCCTTTGATTGGGAACTGTAGTGTGTATATTATTGTGCCCTTTATAGAGATTGCTTTTTTTAAAAAAAAAAAGTTGTAAAACAGCTGGCCCAGTAAGTCTTTGCTGCTGCTTTGCATGTTAACCGATGTCAAGAATGACAGCTAATACGAGTAGGGTTTGGGGGTTTTATGTGTGTGACTTTTTTTTTAAATGATTTTCAAATAAAAAGTACTGACCTTTATTTATGAATTCAGAGTTTGACGTTGGTAAACACCTATAATGTCTTTATTTCCCACTTTTTGATGACCTGTTGCACTTTGCTAAAATGTTAACTTCTCGTTTCATGCCTTTTTTTTAAAAAAAAAAAAAGTGTTGGTTTTCTTTTTCTTTTATTTCCTTAACAGGAAGGAGTGAAGACTGAAAACAATGACCACATTAATCTGAAGGTGGCAGGGCAAGATGGGTCTGTGGTGCAGTTTAAGATTAAGAGGCATACACCACTTAGTAAACTAATGAAAGCCTATTGTGAACGACAGGTATGGTTCTTGTATCGTTCATCAGGAGAAGCGGTGTCTGGGGGAGAGGTGATCTCCATAGAGATAGATGAAGACACTTAAAGCCTTAAAACTGTGTAAACATGCAAAGTGATAAAGACTTAACAGAAACTAATTGTGTTGAGGAAAGTATGTTGTTCTTAGGACCTTTTTTAGGGTGGACCGACAGGGTTGTGACAGGAAATGGGTAAAATAAAGATGTTGTTATCTTTGTGAAGCCTGCATTGGGGGTGTAGGCTGTTGGGAGCAACTGTTACTCTGCTGCTCAAAAATACCATATGGAAAAGGTGGGTTAGGAACCTGCAATATGGACTCAGGATAGAGAGCCGAGTGATTATCAGAGGTATTTTTATAACTCTGAGTAACTTCTTGGTCTGGTCATAGACTTCTGATTTATTAGCTTGGTATTATTGTATTAAGATGAGAGAATATCAATGAGTGTTTCAGGGTCGAAAGGTGTCTAAAGTCTATCTTGAGAAGGAACTTGTACACTTAATGATGAGCTTTGTTTTTTCTCTTGTGGCCTAGCTGTCAAATTAATCCTCTGAGGGACAAAACAATGCCTTTTGCTAGAACAGTGGTAACTGGAGGCACCCTACCAGGTTGCAGGCAGCTATTGCTAGTTTTAGAAACACCTGTATAAGAGTAGTGTTACTTAATGCTTTATTTTCAAGCTTTTGGTCAGGAAAACTTTGTTTTTAATGATTTTTAGTGATTGTCGTTAAGAAGTTCCATCTCCACAAAGTCGTTTGGAATTAGGGAAGGATTTTTTTAAATACAAATATTCAGTGATACTGATTTTATTTTATTCAACAGTATAAAATATTGATTGCTGTTCTATAAAATTTATAGAGTATAAAATATTGGTGGTGTTTCGCCACCAAGAAAACCAAACTCTTAATTCCCATAGAGTGGTAAAACCTCTGTGGTTTACCTTTTGCCACAGTAGGATAGTGATACAAATAAAGACAGGGAAAATCAGCTCCTACGGAACAGGTGAATGTGTTCTTCTAGGGGGATTCTGGGGATAAATTAGTGAATATTCGAGGGTGTGGGCTCCTTTTTCCTACCTCTGTCATACAAACTCATGTAAATCACTGTATATCGTATTTTCAAAACATAAAGTGCAATTATATCTGTCTTTTGGGGAGTTTGAGGATTGGTTAATTGTTTGTAAAGTCCTGGGAAAGATGATTTTGGAAGTACCATTCATACTTCAGTTACTTGGATACAAACAAAAGTAAGATTCTAAAACTTTCCACCTAAATTTTTGATCTGCTTTTAAAAAAACCCAAATCAACAAAAAACCCAGGTGTCGCTTAGAGAACAAGGAAAACATCTTTAGAATGGGGGACATTTTTCTGAATTTGGTTTTAAGCTAGAAGGTATCCAAAGGGTATTTCTGTGGAGGTGGACTTGTTAAATTTTATTTCTCAGGTGCTTACTTTTCAAACTTTGTTTTAAAGCATTTGTTTTGCTTATCTCTAAAAGCTAGATTTTGTTTGTGTTGCTAACTAGGCATACCCAATCTTAAAATCCTTAAGCAGTGGACTTTAGATTTCATTTGGAGAACTGTGGATAGTGTAGAATTTAGCAGCTTTAAAAAATGAAAATCATGTATTGCATGCAGTAGACCTAAAATGGAAGTAACTAAACCTTGAATGATACGTTCAGAAGATGAAGTCTCTTTGTGATTATTGTTAGAGGAGAAAAAATTGTGCATGGAACTTACTTATTTTTTTGTGGATACTAATCTCACCAAGGTACAGTTTTTCAGTATCTTTTCTGCTGTCATTTATTCGGCTCTTAAAGTTGTCCAGAACCTGCAAAAAAAAAAAAAAANCTGCTGTCATTTATTCGGCTCTTAAAGTTGTCCAGAACCTGCAAAAAAAAAAAAAAAGCAACACTTCTGGAATAGGAGATGCATATTTTAAGAAACACAATGTCTTGAGAAAACGGCTCAAACCAAATGTTGCTGTGCAAAAATGTGTTGCTGCCATGACACTTAGCCACATGGTTTTCTTAAACAGGATGGTACTGAGTGAGCACTGCAGAATCTTAGTCACACTAGAGAAGGCATTTTTCTGTGTATTATAAAGTCTTATTTATTAAAATATTATCCTAGCAAATCAACTTCTCAAGAAGAATTACTCCATTAAGTTTTCTTTTGTGTGTTACATCTTCCATGGCTAAGTTAAAGTTTCTTTTCTAAATCAGAGGTGCCAAAGCAGCACCATGCCAGCCATTGGATTTACTTCAAAATCAACTAAACTTCTTGAATTTTTAGATATTCTGTAGAGAGAGTAGATGGAACTGGGAGAGAAATAGGCACCAAAGTTCTTGGTTCTGCCTGTATCCTCAAACTTTATTCATCTTCCTTTGCAGAATGTAGTGTGCTGTAAAATACCTTGGAAAACTGACTTGTGAATTTGAAGCTTATATTATTAGTGGAAGGGATTGTTGCCCTTATCTTTTTGAATCTGTTGGCTGAAGCGAGAATGAGTAGGGGATGGAAGAGGTCAGCAAAACTACTGTTATGTGGTGGAAATGCTAGTTTGAAATACTATTTAGTAGTTTCTGGAAGTAGAAGACTCCTGGGTTTTTTTTGTTTGGGTTTTTTTTTTTTTGAAAGTTCCAGCTGTGCATGGAAAAACTTTGATGCGTTGATTTCTTCTTAGTACGAATTCAAGGTCAAAAAAATTACCATTGGCTACTCTTTGCTGCTGCAGACTAATAGATGATGATTGCATTTCTGGAAAAAGTATTTTAGAACACCTTTGCTTTTGGGGAAGGTCAGAAAGGAGTTTTGAATGTTACTGTTTGATGTTTGTTACCCAAAGTGTTGCATCTAATTTTTAAGCGAATTATTGTTAAAGAGCACTGTAAAAATCCTGGGGTTTGGGGCAAGACTTGTGTACTAGAAATTGCTGTATTTTAACTTACAGTCAATGGGGGCACTGTTGTTCTCTTAGTTATTGGACACAATGCAATTTTTAATACAAAACAGATTGCAAGGATTTGGAGTGAAATACCTTAAAGTCAGTGCATGAGGGGAGTATCACGCGTTAATGAACGGTGGCTTCTAATGGTCATGCTGCAATTCCAGTGACAAGTTCAGGAGAAAAGTAGGGAGTACTTTTACAGCGGACTTAATTCCCTTTGTGTCTCTTTGTCCAGGGGTTGTCAATGAGGCAAATCAGATTCCGGTTCGATGGGCAGCCAATTAATGAAACAGACACACCTGCACAGGTAAACAACAGAAGCAAGACTAAAGAACTGTATTTGAAATTTGCTGCAGGAGTTGATGTTTGTTTCACATAAAATACTTCTATGTATTAGTGAAACAACTTGTCTTTTTTTTACCATTATTTTGGTATAATTCGTTTAGAATTATTGGAAATGGAATATGATGACTTTAGCATTTTGAATAATAAGTGTGTATCGCTGTAGTAATAAAATAAGAAAATTAAGTACAGTGTACAGATGGTGAGTCTTGTAAAACTATCACTTTATTGAGTCAAGGCTCTGAGATAAGAATCAATAAGTTAAGAATTGAGTTTTTCCTGAAGCAATGACTTCATTTTTTTATAAAAGTTTGCCAGGATGTTATCAAAGGTACTTTTGCAAACTTGCATTTGTAATGCGAAAATAATTTTCTGTTACTTGTTATTTGAAGCTCTGTTTCAGCAGTATAAAATTAGGGCATACTGTGAAGTTTGGGTTGTCTGTCTGTAATCAGTTAAAATGAAGGCCATTCCAAGAACAGAATGGTTTGCTGTGACTCGAGTATTTTTCTGAACTGCTCCATGTAGCTGTGTTTAATCAGCCTTTCCAAGTGATACAGTTTTATATGCTTTTCAGAACCACTTGTTACGAAATAAGGGACTCTTGTTTTTAGAAGGCTTATTTAGACCTGTATTTTCTAAGCAGTTGCTCCAAAGAATGTGCCTCTTACAGCTACAATCTATGCAACTTTTAAACTTGAAATACTGATAATTGAGGCAACAGGGTGCTTTTCTCTCCATCCGTGTTATGCTGAAGCTAAGGATCAGTCTATTTATAGCTGCAGTAAATGCCATAAACCAGTCTGATTTCCTGGAGCAGAAATTGAGACTGTTTAGAAATCTAACTTACATTAGTTATAGCAACTCCTTCAGTCTTGGTACAGGTTTTGTCAGTAGGTAACATTAACATCCCAGAAATACCAACCGGGAAAGTTAATAGTGAAAGAATAGAGTTATATTAATGAAGTATTGCTGTTCCTCACCAGCTGTTTGTTACATCGTTGACTATGTGAAGTGTTTAATTTTTTTTGTGCTTGCTGATGCTCGGTTTTACTGCCTGGCTGGGCTAGGGACCTTAATTATAGTCTGCTTTCTTTAGTGCTGTAGCTGAAGCCACTTGTACATTTGAACAACAGCAGCAAGGTGGAATTGTGGCAATGTTCTAAGGTAAACTGAGGAAGTAAACAGGAGAAAAGATGCAATGGCAAAGTGGACAACAGAATTAACATATTATGAATGCTTATCTTTTTCCATGAGTCAGACAGTGCACCCTGAGTTACTAAAACTCATTCTAGGACAACGGTTATCAACTGGCATATTTTTTTCCCAGGCAATTTCTTTGCTTTTGAGTTACAGTGAGGTAGGTTAAATGTACAAAGTGATGATGATGAAGGGGAGTGGGGCTGGTCTCGTTAAGTTGCATAAAAAGTAAACATGAAGATAGGAAATATAAGAACAAGCCAGATTATAGTAGATACCTGAGAAGAGTTGAAAGCCTTTTTTCTCTTTTCTGCTATAGTTGGAAATGGAGGATGAAGATACAATTGATGTGTTCCAGCAGCAAACAGGAGGAGTTTACTAAAAAAAAAACAAACACACAAAAAAAGAACCTGCTACTTTCCTCTCCAGAACTGTGCTCCCACAGGCGACACATTCACAATTAGAAAAATGAGACTTGGTTCAGCCACATCCTGACTACTGCAGTATAGTTTTCTCTCTTCTCTCTCTGATTTTTTTTTTCCTATTCCTTCTATTGTACATAAAGTAACTGGTGTATGTGCACAGACATAATGCATATTTTTTTTAACTAAATGGCCAATGGTATGTTTTGATCAACATTTAATGGAGATGGGGTGGGAAAACAAACTGGTTCTGTGAAAATGCCCCTTTCTCCGTTAGTGGCATGCTCCTTCTACTTTTATCTTTATATTCCAGTAAGTTATTTTGCTCTCACTGTTTAAAAACAAAAACCTTGCATACCTTGTTTGATTGGATAATTTCAATGTTTTTCTTTTATCATTGTAAAACCAAGGACAATTTTATAACTTTTTTGTACGTAGCTGTTACATGTAGAGCAATCTCTGTCTAAGTAGGGGTAAATTACTCTTAAAAAAAAGAAAAAAAAAATCCTAGATAGTTTTCCCTTCAAGTAAAGCGTCTTGTTGTTTAAATAAACTTCTTGTTTAAAATAACCAGTTTTCTTTATTTTTCTGTGGAGTAATAGTACTCAGCACTTGTATTTCTTTCTCTGCAGCACTTTATGCTTCTCAATTCTCAGCTTTCTATGCGGTAAGTAAGCATAATCCTCCTTTTACAGTCGAACGACTGTTGGAAAATGAAAGGCTTCCTTGAGACCTCTCAGTTAGTCAGTAATTGAACTGGAAATAGAAAGTCAGTTTTTTCTTCTTTTGAATTTTTTTTTGTGTGTATGTTCTGCTAAGCCAAAAATGTTTGATTAGGCAAGCTGCAAAATACTGGATTATTTACCAATGCCTTTGGGTTGAGCTCTTTTTGTCAGTTCTTAATAGAAACATCATTATTGTTGTTACAGTCGCTTATTCAAGACTCTGTATTTGAATGCTTTTTGATGTAAACATTAAGTTAAAAAGAGCAAATAATTTCGTTAACCATGCAGTTTACCATGGTATCGAATGGGAGATGCTTGGAAATGTAAAGCAAAAATAAAAAATTGAGTTCTGTATTTGGGTGTATTTAGCTCTGGTGGTGTAGATTCCAAGCTCTGCTTTACCATTGGGGTGTTCCTGCTTGGAAGGCAAAGAGGCTTGAAAGTGCTGAAAGGAGCCAGTGACAATCGTGTTTTTCGTGAGTCTTTTCCACAAGGAAAGTTCTTGAGTTTTCTCGTGGGGAATTTTAGAGGTTGTGGTAAAATCTGTGGACATTCATGAGAAATTATTTGCGTGTCTACTCAGTAGCCCCAAGGCATTCTCTGATGTCCTGAGAACATTCTAATATTTTGTAGTGTTGTCAATCAGGTAATGTTTTTAGGCATTAACTTGTTAGCAGAGCTCACTTTTAGGCGGTAGTTTTGCTAACAATTAATTTAATAAGTGATTATTACATGGTAGGCTAGTGCCTGTTGCATCTGGAAATTCTTTAACTTTGTGGTAAAATGATGGCTCTGTGCATTTAGCTGATGGACAATGATCTATTTGACTTCTGTCACAATTTTAACACATTTGATACTGCATTAATTGCATCTAATGGAGATAGAAGAAAAATAGTGTTTGTTTTTGCAGTTGCTTTTGGCTACGTAGCTGAAGTATGTAATCTCCTGTATGCTGTCATTTTAATTCTAGGAAATTCTACCGCTAAGCATGTTATTTCTTATTCTGGTATATATCCTGTAGACTTCTGTGGTATAGTGCAAGGTTGGAATTCCCTCTCGTGAACAAATGTTTTCATACCCAAACCCACAAAGGCTTGAAAAAACTTCTTTAGAAAAGAAAAAAAAGGGGAATGGTGAATATATTTCAATACCTTTCATAGGTTAGACCTGGAATACATTGCTCTTTGGCTTTAGATGTTCCGGCATTCAACCTGGCTAGACTCCTGATAACTGTATAAAATTCTGTCAACTTGGTGCCATGCCAAGACTTTTCCCAGGAGAAGGCTGTCTTTATCTTGTTTGGCCAAAAAAGATGTTTGGACTTGCTTTAGTTTCTGAAGAAAGGGTGAGGTCTCCCTGAAAGCACCTTTTTTTCAGCCCAACTTAAGACTTTGAAGCTTAAAACTCCGTGTTGTATCTTGTCTACTGCTTTTGCTTTCCTCAGGCGATGTAAGTCAAGTGACAGGTACTGAACAGCATGCTTTCAAAAACAATGTCTTAATTTCCTGAATTAGTAGAGTGGTATGTCATCTGTCATGAACTTATGTGCAGGATTTTTATAGCGTTCGGTTAATAAAATTAGACCATTTAACATGAATTTTGATTAGCTTACCAAAAATCCCCTGTACAAAAATGAAAACCAGAAGACTTTCGTACCTTTGAATTGATGTGACAGCTTAGGAAAAAAATACTTAATTCGGCATAAATCGAAATTTCCTGTGGTATTGATCACCTAGATTTCTCCATTTCTAACATCTTTCTGTTATTCACCTGAGCTTGCTTCTTGTGTTTCTGAAATAGTTCTTCTTAACAGTGCTGAATGGTGTTTGTGTAAGATGGTGACAGCAATCAAAAACTGATAAAATGGTCTTTCCTGAGAGATGTTTCCTTGGTTAGATAAAAATCAAGAAATTCTCCAAGATTTTTGACTTTGTTCCTTAAGAGCTTCAAACATTTAATTTCCAGTAATCTAGCAAACTAAGTGGCCTGACACATTCTGATACATGTTTGTGTACACAGCAATATAGAAATACTAACCTGTTTTTTTTTAAAAAAAACTAATTTTTTAGAACTCTTCTTGCGTGGTCTTGCAAATACTCTCCTTATGACAGAACTTGTTGCTTGTCGGTACAGTTCTCCACTGCTTCAGAGAATTTACCTGTTGACTCCTGTTTGCTGGGACCTCAGTGGTTTTGCTGGAAAACTTCTGCTGGGGGTGGTGGTTCAGAACTGGTTTGAAGTACAGGGATATAAACAATTTGGATCAAATATTTGGAGTTCTCTTAGCTGCTTGGCCTGGCTTGATTTGTAACAGTTCTCATGTTTACGCTGGTGGCCTAATGGACTACTGGAAGCCCAAATGTCAGAGGATAGAGGGAAACAGGGCAGAGAGATCTTGTCACGCTAGTTGGGAGGTAAGTTTTTCATGTTTATTAAACAGCTGGGTTCTTTCAAGAGCTCAGGCAAATTATATTATTGCCCACAATTTTCAAATAATGTATTCTAAAGTGATTGCCATGCAATTTAGTTAATATTCCTCTCATGGTTTTTAAATGAAAAAGAATGAAGTCAGTCATAATTGGCTACAATGCTCCAGTGAGTTCTTGTGGATGAGAAGACCTTGCCTTTAGCGTGTGCTGGGTCTTCAGTCCCTCAAAGAGCTGGAATGGTTACCAGTTCTTAAAAAAAAAATGTAACCAAAATTGTTTGTTTCAGGCAGCTGAATTAAGGCATTTTTTGTTCATGTGCAGGGGGGAATACTGACAGATTGAAAGCCCAGCTGGTTTTGGTGGGACCCTTAGTTAACGCCTGAAAATAGGTGCCTTAGTTTATCAGCACAGTGGCGATAATGCCCGTTTAATAGGGCTCTTGTAAGGATCAATACCAGAGATGCTGGTTCAGCAGGGGTCCTGGGAGGGCAAGGCTGGTCGGAAATGGAATACGCTCAACTGCCAAGAGTGTAAGGAAATCCCCCGCGAGGTAATGTGAGAGCCTGGGACTGGCAGAGGGAGGTGTGCTCCACTAAAGAAAAAAAAAAAAAAATCCCTGAAGTAGTTAGAGGATAATTGCTGCTGCTTCAAGGTAACTACGGTATCAAAACAGATACAGCGCCTCTGCCAAAGGTTATGGTCAAAGCCAGATTGTTTTCTCGCAGGAATATTCCTTTCTAGTACCTTCACTTCACGGCTCGTGAGGCAGGCGATGTAATGGAAGTGCTGCCGTTTTGGCTGTTGGTTCCATTGTGACCGTTACTGCAACATTAATGAAAAGGTATAATGTGACTGGCTGGAAGAAATAATACTTTTCTGTGCTTCAGCCAGTTGGAAAGAATTGAATTTCTAAGGAATAGCAGTTTGTTTTCAAAGCTAAAAATGGAAAACTAGATGCTTCCTTCATCATCATCTATTAAATTGAAAGTGAACAATAAATTGAAGGATTTTTATTAGGATTTTAGACTGGCTGCTTCTCTGTACTCTTGTATCAGCTGGTGTGATGGGCTGTTGTGGAGTAATAAAAGACAATCTAGAAGCGTTTAAATAACTTGAATTATTCTTAATTGTATTACCACTGTAATCTAAGACGTTTCATTCTCTGGATTATTGAGGTTCGTTCATTCTGGCTGTTAACCAGTTGCCACACTGAATGTGTTTTGATAGTGAATAATTTAATCCTCTCATTTATCTTGCTTTTTTGTATTTAGTGTCAGAATGAAACCATAGTACAGCACTTCTCCCTGCTGGTTGGGAAGCAGGATCATGAGAATAAATAGGAGATGGAAGACTGGATTTTGATCCCTGTTGGCAGTTTTTGGTTGGCCTTGAAGATGCTTAATTACAGAGGTTTCCTGTTGGTTTTTTTTTCACTAGTAGCATGGGACTGATGGTCTTACTCTAACATGGAGATGCTGGGGGACCGAGCTGGTTTTTATTAAATGGTTTGAGTCCCTTTGAGGGGAAGAGTTTTCCTCTCCTGAAGAACTTCAGCTTGTGTGGGAGGGTTTAAGCAGGGCTGGTGGTGCTCTCGCTGTTGGCAGAGATCCCAGAAGTAATGAGGGTCAGTGGGGTGCTGTAGAAAGACAACAGAAATGTGTGAGTTGGTGAGGAGCTGCAAGCAGGATTGGAGACTTTGGGAAGAGCTGTAGGTTTTAACAATTAATTAATCCTGATACGAGGATGACTTCAGAGCCCTGGAGAAGACTAAGGTTGTGGAAGCTCAAATAAAAAGTACATAGATTTCTTGGTCCTCAGGAAAGGAATATTCTCCAGGTGAACGTGGATGAGAGACACCCTTTGTGATGAATTTGTGCTGGTTTTGGTGGCTTAGATCTTTCAGCATCCAGCCCGTAGATGTCATTAAAGCACGTTTGATGCCCTGCGAAGGGTCTCGGAAGGATCACTTGATTAAAACTGCTTCACAGTTTAAGCAAACTTGGACAAGGCAAAAGTGGAATGAAGGGAGCTCTTTGAGGACTCTGTCAGGACACTGACTTCCCCTTCCAGTGACGCTTGCCTGTTTTTTCCACTGAGGAACACTGCTTTGACTACACTGCCAGGCTTGGTAATGCTTGATGCCCAGACAAGAACAGCAGCATGAGTTTTGGCCTCTCTGTTTTTATGTTGTTCGAACTACACTTCTGCAGCTTTGAGAGAAGCCTGGACATAGCGATTCAAGCCTCCTTCCCAGACGGTAACAGACTGTTACGAACTTTACCTGAAGCTGTAGAGAGGCACCAAAGCAACTTTCACAACTCTTGCAAACTGTGGCATCTGCTCAGTAGGACAAATGGTTGAACGTGCTGGGTACTAGTCTTTCACTGAATTTCTACCATGCATCCCTTCAGATGGGGAAGTCTTTGACAGCTGCAAATCCAGCTGTAACAAGGATTATTATTTAACTTTTTACCTTCAGCTGTGAATGAATTGGAGTAAGAAGAGAAGACATGCTGAGTCAAAACCTCTTTTTTTGTATGATGGACTTGGGATAAAGAAAGCAAACGCTTTGTGACTGCCATAAATAGCAGAGGGTGGCATGAAGAAACCCTTGGTCATGGGAGGGTGACCAAGCCAGGGCTTTTCTCAAACCAATGGTATCTCTCCTTGCCTAACCCTTGCATTTCCTGCAGTCTTATTCAAACTTCCAGATGCTTTTTTTTTTTTTTTTTTGCATTCACTGCCAGATGAATTTCAACAACAGGTGGAATTGTTTGGTGTCTGAGTTTTTCAAACAGCTGCTGAGAATTGTTTTGGTCAAACATCATCACCCTGGGAGGGATGGTAAGTGCAGTTTCTGTAGCAATCTTTCTAAACCCTTTCATCTTGTTATGGATAAATAATTAGCAAAGCAGCTTTTATTTATTTGAAGACTATCCTGCAGTCAGGACCCTCTGAGAGATCAGTTGGGTCCCTTAGAAATACTGAAGGTTTAGAATTTTAAAAGTAGCTTTATCAGAAGGAACAGGTTTTTCTTCACCTTGACTTTTAAAAATGGCTCCATATGTCTCAGGGGTGCAAATTTAAGAGTCAAATCCTGTGGGTTTGAATAAAAAGCATTCAGATGACAAAATATT
Organism: Tringa tobata; assembly: GCA_033628505.1. Lineage (NCBI taxonomy): Eukaryota > Metazoa > Chordata > Aves > Charadriiformes > Scolopacidae > Tringa > Tringa tobata. Next base: position 16,979 of record JAHREE010149727.1, on the reverse strand, counting down.
TTTGAAAGTTCCCGAGAGAGCAGATGCTTACCTGTACACAAGTAGGTATCATTTGACTTCTTAATGCCCAAGCCTAAGGGATAAAGAATTAAAACAACTGTGTCATGTTACTTAAAATTTCCCTTTAATCTACATCTAAAGATGTGATGTTGCAGAGAATTCCCTGGGGACCTGAATAGTGGTTGGGGCTTTTTTTTTTTTTTTTTCAAATAAGAATTTTTTTTTTATATATAGTTTAGCTCTTTCCTGAGTTAATATTAAGGCTGGTGGTAATTCAGACACTTGACCTCGTGTTTGTGCTACTTCACTTTTATGTACAAAGCTTGCATTTTCCAACCCAAAAAGAAATATTTTCTGGAGTAAAAAATTCTTTTTGGGGGGGTATTAGTTATTAGAGCAAACTGGGAGGAGTGGTGGATAGAACAGATAGGGGGTTTCTTTCCCCCTTTCTCCCTCCTTTATGCAAGTACTGATTAAAATAACATTTACAGTGGGAGGTCCCGATGTGTTCATTTTGGAATAAAAATTGGGGTGATCAACGAAGCATCTGTGTGTCTGAAATCTGCAGGGAGTTCAGGAAGCGCCCAGTCCCCAAATTAAAGGTGGGTTTGACAGATCAACAGCCAACATCTGGTGATTTAAATCCTGCGCTGTGCGAGTTCTGTACTGGCGCTGGGTGGAAGATAACACAGCACAAAAGCACGTGGCCTCGTGCTGTTAAGACACAGGTGAGTAGCATTGCTGGGCTTTACTCCATTAAAATTAGGTGAGTCCTAATTTTATGGAGTACAATCCACTGCTACGAAATCATCTGATGCTTTAAATTGTTTTATTGCACCCTGTGTTCACCTGAGGTTAAAGGGGGTTTCTCGACGTCCCTGCTGCAGCAGCCACACGTGTCCCTGCGGACCCTTAGTGTTTTTCCAACCTCTGACACCGCCGTGGCCTTGCGCAGACATCTACACCTTGATGGCCTCAGTATTGTTCATCCATGTGCTTTGGACATCCTCTGAGGCAACTTGAAGGCCGGCGAGGGCTGGGCCACCTCCCAGCAGGGCGAAGAAGGCCTCGACGGGGATGGCCAAGCGGAGTGGGCGTTGGTGGCCCAATGGTAGCCGAGGTGATGTCCTCGGTGGTGGCTTTGGGGGTGGCTGGGGCACGGCGGGGCGTGTGTGTGTGGAAAGGCGGTGGGTGGCGGGTTCCCTCAACGCCCCCCCGCCCCTCCGGGACTCTCCTCACGGGGCGGCCGCCCCTGGCCGGGGAAACGGCACCGAGACTTTTGTCTCGCCTCACACGTGCCTAAGCCAATCACAGTGCGTCGGAGATGAGCGACATGCCTCCCGGCCAATCACCAACAAAAGGCGCCGCCGCCCAGGCGCAGCCAATCAGCACGGAGCAGACGTATTGCTTCGCCAATGAGCTTTTAAGGATGAGGCAAGGCGCATCAGAATAGACGGTGAGGCGGGCCAAAGGACAGAGTGGCAGGGGGCGGTCGAATAGGAGCTCGGGATTGGGTTTGAACCATCCAATGAGAAGGCCGTTGCGGGGCGGGCCTTAAGGTGGGTATAAAAGGGGCGGCCGGTGCGGGCGGCGGCTGCAGTTGTCACCGGCAGCAGTAGGGCGGGGAGGGGAGAGGGTACTCCGTTCCCGGGACCGTCACTCCCCGCTGGCCTCTTAACGGAGCCCTTTCCCCTTCGTCCATCTCCTCCGTCCCTGCCACCATGACAACCACCACCACCTTTTCGGGCATGGACCCCAGTGGCAGGAACAGCTCCAGGTCCGGCGGGGGTTCTTGGGGGCCGTTGGGACCGCGAGGGCGGCGGGGC
>JAHREE010149727.1:0-10309 GCA_033628505.1 Tringa tobata | reverse complement strand
TTTTCCTAGCTTGTTCTGGTCTGCGTTTCAGAGCACCGGATCTTTTGAAAGCCCAGTTCTGTTGGTGTACTCACACCCCTCTGGGGGTTGTGACAGTTCTCATATGGCCTTATCCGTTTTTATTCTCCTGGCTTTTCTCTAGCCTCTCCAGCTAATGCATCAGCCTTGAAGAGATCTCATGATGTTGAAAATAAGATGTCAAGAAATTTGCATTTCAAGATTTGTATTGTTGTTAATTTCTGCAAGTTGGAAAGCAGACCATGATATAGCTCCTGAAATACCAGACAGGCTTCTTTTGTGTCTGTCTGATAAAAGATTGTTACATTTAGGTTATGTATCTGGAGCTTTGTACACGTGTCTCTCCTAATAATAGCCTAACTTAAAACATTTTATTGCACCTTTTAAGTGCAATCCACGCACGCTGCAGACTTGAGGGTTTTTCCGATTAAATAAATCTAAATAAAGGCTGCAGCCCCGAGTCATCAGTGATGCAACCAGTACTTTTGGCTCACGTGCCAAACTTTAGTCTTTGCTGTGCTGCCAGTTTGAAGACTAATGTTAGCCCTTCACAGGGTTCTCTTAAAAAAGCTGGAATTTGACATGCCCACGCATTGGGTTTTTTTTTATTTTTTAATTGTCTCAGACTGAAGAGTGGTAGCAGCAGCAACAGCTTTTGACAACACCAAATGAAGCAAGGGCATGAGTAAAGGAGCATTTTATTTTTGTAAGTGTCGCTAAAGAGAAGAGTAGTGGAGACAGGGTGCCTGGGTTAAATGCTGACAGGCAGCTTGCCTTTGTAGTTCAAATTATGCACCGAAGACATGATGGTTAGTGTCACTTGTTAAAAGCATAATACAGTCATCTCGTGTACTTTTTGTTTGGACAGAATTTAGCCTGAACAACTGGCCATTATAAGAGCCAACAATGATCTCTTGGTTTATTAATCTTGTTTTATATGTTGGAGTGCAGCTGAGTAATGGGAATGGTACACGCAAGGTTGTAAAGCTGACTCTCTCTCTCTCTCTCTCCAGAGTGCTGCGTCCTCCTGGTGGTGGATCCAACTTTTCCCTGGGTTTTGATGAACCAAAAGAACAACCCGTGCGAAGGAACAAAATGGCATCCAGCATCTTTGGAACTCCCGAAGAAAACCCACCTTCCTGGGCTAAGTCATCGGGTAAGAACATAGTGCTTTGTTTTCAGATCTGCTGATGTGTATTAATTCATTTTTTTGTATCAGGCTGAAGCTGCTGCTGGCTCAGCGTGGAAACCAGAATTCACTTCCTACTTAGTAGCGTAGGGCTATAAATGATGTCTGCTTCCATGGGATTTCTTATTTCTTGCTTTGAGTTGCTTCCAAAGGGTTTTTTTATGCAACTCTTGGGCATAGATGTTGCAAGCAGAGAATTGTATTTTGGATGGAATTTCTCCACATTAATCAAGTCACAGTGAGGTGAACTCATGTCTTAGTATTTGAAGTAGTACTGATTGGTCTTGATTAATCAGGGGAAGTTTAGCTTTGCGTTGTACCCACAGCTGGGATAAAGCTTCCATTTCAGCAGAGCACTTCCAGTAGGGATGGCCTTAGGAACCCTAGTTTCCATCTGTTCAAATGGCACCCTCAACCGCATGAGATACATTTGTAAGACAGTAATTTGGAAGATAGTATCTAAAGGACCAGGACATCTTTGAATGGTAAAGCTTTGATTTAAAAAAACAAAAAACAGACAAGCCCCCAAAATGCCAAACCCCCCAAAAGCCCTGACTGTTTATGATCGCTTTTCCCAGTAAATTTATCTTGCAGCCTGATTAGAATCAATCTCTGCTTTTAGGGACTAAGCCAGGTGAAATCAGAGAAGATTGTGAATCGTCTGGACCACAAAGAAGAAACTCAACTGATACAAACTGTGGAGACTTTGTAGAGTCCAAGGTCAGTACATTAACTAGGAAGAGCCTGATAAAGGGACAGTTCAGGCTCTGTGTGTGATTGCTTTATCGCCGATGTTCACACAGTTGGAAGCATTGTAGGATTTGAATCTGTTCTTTTCCTTAAAGTTCTTTTCCACGTGATAGTCTTACAGTATGTTGATGAAGGGCTGGGTTTTTCCAAAAGACTACTTTCTAGAGCTCCTAAATTATCTTATTGATGAGACAGTAATGAAGTGGTGTGAAATCTATCTTCAGCCATGTGTGTAATTGTCTGTTTTAACAGATTTTATAGACAATAGTGACCTACAGCAAACTCTATGTGGATCCCTTGACTGACAAAGGACTTGGTTTCACATCCCAACAATTACTCAGTAACATGAATGCTTGTTTTATTTCTGTTACTGTCTTTAATAATACCACCTTTTTTAATGTAAACTGTCTATTTGGTAGCAACAGGGAATGTGATTTGTAGTGTTAATGTGAATTTTGCTTGCTCTATGATTAGATTTAATGGGAAAAACAGGCTGAAGAGTAATAATTCCTCTGAACTTAGTAAAACAGGAACCTAGGGTAGACTGCACTCGCATAAACAAATTCTAGAGGAAAAAAGAGAAACCTTGTTCTTTAAAGCTGTCCAGCTTCAGGTTTTCTGAAAAGAACTGGTTAGGTAAATTGTTGATCTCAAATACTGTGGCAGATATCTTTTGCCTTATGGGCTATAAACAGCAAGCTTTATTTTGATAATTGGCATAATTCATCACTTTAACCCATTTTTGTTATTAATAGGCGCTTTGAGCCATGAAATTGTTCTTTGTTGCAGAAAATGTCTTGTTCCAATTTAGCAAATACAAGTGAGATTAAATTTATAGCTGCTACCACAGAAAACAAAAATAAACAGTTTACTCTAATTCTATTTTCTACTTAATTGTATTAAATACTGTGGTACTCAGCTTTGCAAACAGATTCTTTCAGTGTGGAATACTTTAAACTTATGCAGTAGTTACAGCTACAAACAGCAGAAGCTGGAGCTAATGTACTGTAGCCCAGTCTGAGACTTTCAGCAATACATTTGCATGAGTTCCTCTGCATTTATATCCTGATGATTGCAGTTTCGCTGTGTAATTAACAAAGCTAAATCTATGAAAGTTGATGAAACCTCATTCCGTTCAGGATCCTTGGCTGCTGCTGGAAGACTTTCTGTATCTTTGTGTCAAGTTGCAGCCTGTGAACAGATTGAGTATGAAAAGAATGTTTAGCTCTTTTTACTGAAGGAAACTTTACCAGCAACATTGCAAAAAGCCTGGTCTGTATTTCAGAAATGTAGTTAAATATCCTGGATAGAAAAAAAGCTCTTGGCCTTGCTCACAGATAAATGTTTGACCTTGGAAAGAGTTGCTTAGTAAAAATGAGGGGATGCTCAGCTATTGCTGGTTGCTCACAGTGTAACTTTCCTGTGGCTGCTGCTCAGCAGTTCTGATGTTGTGGTTAGGGTTAGGGCTGCCTCACGGAGGATGCTGTTTGTAATAAAGTGCTCTTGCTCACCCGCATCCTTCACGGAGTGGGAATAACAAGTGTGCCACGTGTTACAGGTCATCAGGACTTCTTCAGTAGTGTCTGTTTAAACTTTTAAAAGGATGGTAGGTAAATAAACAGCTGGTTAAATTAAACTAGTTGCCCTGTAAGAATTGGTGCTTACAAACCCATCATATTAGTCTGTAGAAATATGTATACAGAACCCATCATGCTGCTCTTTCTTACAGACAGGTTACTGGTCTAAGAGTGCTTCATGGGATTTGTCACTTGGAAGGTGTTTCTAGAGAGAGCAGTGTTCTCGACCGCCCCGGTCATAACATGGGGCATTGAGTGCCCTCTCTGGAGGGGGAAAATACATTGTGAAGCGTGACATCTAATGTGTTTCTCTCTCTTCTAGGGAGGAGATGGTGGTGTTGAAACTTTTGGTGAGTAACTTCTTCAGACTCTTCTAGAAAGCCTTTTGCAGTTAGGTGCTTTTGAAATAGAAGAGGATATAGGATATATAAATGCTCATTTATATATGAGAGAGGCAGCTTGATGTTGTCCCTTGAATCCATTGAATCAATAAAGTGACCTGACTCTCTCAGCGTGGATATGGAATGAAGTGGCGGAGGCCTGTTAGTCATCAGGTTAAAAAGGAGAACAGTCCTGTTCATTTATTTTGCCAGCAGCAGTTGGTGTCAAGATTTGTTTAAGTACTAGAAGGCAAGGTGGATACCGTCTGCAAAGTGTTCAGTGATTAAAACTGCTGTTATAGTAGCTTATAATTAAATAGTGCAGTCAACTTAGGGGATTTTGGTTTAGCACTTTATTTCTTTCCTGTTTTCTCCTCATACAGGAAACACTACATTCACAGAAATAATCAAACCAGCCACTGCATCTGAAAGTGTCTGCATTAACTAGCTTTTAAGTTCCTGAGGCTTTTTAAATGCTGATTTTTGCCAAGGAAGTTGATGTGCATACTGCAAATTTCATGTAAACAGAGGCATTTCCCCCAGCAGCAGTGCATGTTAGCCTTGAAGTGTTTTTTCTAGCTGTGAGGCTAGAAATCTCTCCATTGTAAGATTCATCTGAAGAATAGCTTACTTCCTGAGGAGAGCAATGTGTGTGTTGATCCGGTACTTTCTAAGTGCTACTTTCAACACCTAAGGGTTGTGGGAGATCACTAAAGCCATTAGCAGTTCCCTGTCCTGAAAAGACTTCTGCTGGGAGGGTGAGAGGTTTTCCAGAACGTTTTTTAACTACCTCTTAAGTGGTATCTATTCCCAAAATAAGTCTTGCTTCTTTAGCAGGCTGCTTCTCATCAAACTATACAGGCTTCTTTAGTATTTCTTTCCCATGTCTGTCTGTCATTAATTAGCACTGTAGGCATTTTATGCCTCAAGTAAGAGGATGTGGTTTGATAATAGAAGTAAACCGATCTGAGTGCTCTGCTGCTTTTCATGGTGCTTGTTTAAACAAGCTCTCCATGGGGTCAGACGAGAGCCTGCAAGCAGCGGTGACACGAGAAGAGGTGGATGGGAGGAACAGAAATAGGGCTTCCTGGGTTAGCAACAGCTGACTGAAACTTGGGAGTCTAAAATGATAGTCTTGATTAGAACAAGTTCCCAGTATCACAGGTGTCATACTTGTTGGTTTGTTTTTCTGGTAGGTGGTGGTGAAGGAAGTTCTTATCAAGTACCAAGTTAATGTGCACTGCGAGGTGGTAAAAAAGGGAAAAAAAAAAAAAAAAGTGCTACTGGAAAGTAACTGTTATCTACTGTTTTGGCCATGACTCAAAATTACATTTTTAAAGGTGCTGAAGATGAAATAAAAATGACAGGCAAATATTTGAAAATTAAACTTCCACTAGTGGTACTTCGTTAGGAAGGAGTAAAAAGTTCATGCTTCCTGGATATGGCATCTGTGGCAGATAGTGAGAATTCTAATGAATTGTTAAATTAATTTATAGTGTTGATAGCTGTGGGTATTGTAGCTTAATGGAGCACAGAGCCTTGTTGAGCCATGTCACTGCACCTGCTGTGTGGGATGGCAGACGTGAGTGGGTGAACATCCCGCCGGTCCCACTTGTGATTCGGTACTTGATGTCGCAGAGCTGTCCCCGGGGTTTGAATGAATTACACCTCCAAATAAAAGCTGTCTGCTTACGAGTTCACAGCATAACTAGATTCTTAATAGGTTTCCATCATGATGTTCTTCTGAATTTGGAAATAATTTTATGTGTGTAACTGATTATAAAACCCCATGTAGGTGTCAGGTGGAGTATTTACTTAATCACATCTGGGGGAAGAAAACTTGTTGCTTTTGCAGCGATGTTCTTGCTTCCTGTTTTTTCCTGTAGTTTCCTTCTGTGCATCACAGTTTCCAATGGTGTGCAGTATACTCAGTAGAAAGCTGTTTCAGAGCTTATAGCCTTTCTGCTAAGGGAAGAACTTTAACATTTGATCTGATCCTTTTGCATTTACCACTTTAGTTATTAGGTTAGCAAACTTATCCGTAATTCGATTGTGTGGGAATTAGTAATGTGTATGTCAGCTGGCTACATGAGCCTCTCAATGCTATGGAAACTTCCCCAAAGTCTCCTGTGGTAGTAATTCGTGTTTCTTTTGTGATTCAGTTTGCGCTGTGTTGTACTTAATGAATGTGACTAGCTCAGGAGAACTGGACAACGCTCCATTGACTGTCCCCAGTGACTGACTTTCCGTGACACACAGGAAGGTGGAGTCTGGCATTTGGGGACAGATCATCATCCTGAGCGCTGGGCTGGCTGCGGGGGGCACAGACAATGCAGCCTCCAGGGCTGTGTGAGCAGGGGGCACGGCCGCAGTTGTTCTGGGCACGCTGAGTAAGCAGGCGGTGGAACACACCAGCTACAGAAGCTTCAGGCTTAAAACTTGGGTGTTAACTGGTTTTGTTCAGATGTGCCTGCAGGTTAACAAATACAGCAGAGACTCTACATTGTAGATTATTTCTGATTGCACGGAGACTATGTGAGTAAAGGAGTTCTTTTAGATTATTACAAGGATCGATTCAGATGGTTCAGTGGACATAAGTGGGTTTTCAGTGTTTCTTATCAAATTCTGTATCAAAGATTATTCAAAAAAAACCCACAACAGTTGCCACAGGACTGGAGGGAAGCTGCTTCTATAGATAGGAAGGTAGATAAAGAATGGGAGGCAAAGGGTAGGGTTTAGTGACTGCTTTCCAGGTTGGAAAAATGAGCCATGGGAAGCGATGCTGGGGTTAGTTTTATTCAGTGCCTTCATCCGTGACCTGGAAAAGGTAATGAACAGTGAAGTCTCCAATTTTGTTGGTGGTATTAGCTCTTTCAGGTAGTCAAATTGTGCTGATGGTGAAGAAAATCTCACTGTCAGGAGAACTCAACTAAATAAGGTAGGCAGGTAAAAAGGTGGCAAGATATTCTTTGTATAAATAAGTATAAAGTAATGCATTTAGGGGGAAAAAAACCCAAAACCTGACACCTAAGCCATGGCAGTCAAGGTCTGCCTTCAGTCTTATTACTGAAAGTTCTCTGAGATGTTTGAAGGCGCCAGCAAAATGTTGAATATCATCAGGAAGAGAATGGGAAACAAAACATCGTTTTGCCTCTGTAAACAATGATATGCCCACATCTTGAATGGTGTATACAGTCCTTGAAATGGAAAGACCAGAAGATTGTAGTGATGGTAAACAAGGGCAGAGGAAGGTAATGGGAAAGGTAAGGAGGTGCCGCAGCTGCCTTATGAGGAGAGACTGAAATAGCTGTGTCCCTTCAGTTGAAGACAAGGCTAGGGAGAGGGAATACAATCAAGACTTAGCTAAAAATCATGAAGGTGGAGGTTTAAGGTGAATGCGCAGATGTTCCCCGAATCCTCTAAAGCAAGAACTAGTGATCATTAGATAAAACTGAGGGGTCTGTTAAAAACAGATGAAGCACATCTCCACAGAGCTGGCAGTGAAGCTCCACTCCCCTCATCCCGCCAAGTATCAGTGGGCAATTTGGTGCCTATTTAGGCCTTTGGCTTGTAACTGATTGTGTTGATCTATAAAAACGTGAGGTGCTAATGTACTTGCTGTGCTCATGAATTAATTGTCGATGAAGCAGATACATTAGTTATTTGCTACAGTATCTAAAGTGCTTCCTGTGAAGAATTCCTTCTGTGTCCTGTCTTCACTTGTTGTCGTTCAGAAGTACTTAAAATAGATGAAACTATCGTGTGCTTTCCAGGGAATGTACAATCAGAGCCTACCCGTGCATGGCTGTTCCCTGTCCCTTGTGTAGCCTCAGAAGTGTGTGTCAGATCCTCTTCCTGCTAGTTACGAAACTGGGAATGGAGTTTGAATCTGAGCTCTTGCTTACGAGTGCTGGTGCTTCTGTGACTTGGTTTCCAGCACCTGCTCAAATTTGAGTTACAATTGTCACAGTCCTATGTTGTGACGTACATACAAGACTTGAGCTGCTTGTCATTTAAAAAAATAAAATAAATTGCTGGGGTCTCCTAATAGCAGCTGAGTGAATGTGGCTCCTGAATGGCTGAAACTGAGCCATAAGGCATGGGAGTTCATCTGAAAAACACTTCTGAGGCCTGAAGCGAGTCCTGGCAGCAGGTCACAGTGGCACTGAGTGTGGCTGTGAGCCTGGGGAAGACTCACAGGAGCTGATCTTCTCTCTAAGCCAGTGAAACATCTAGCTTTTCATCATCCACATCAAACACTTTAAAAGCTTCTTTTCTTCTAGAAAACACTGAGGCTGATGTAGAAGCTGCCCCAGGTCAGAATGAAGAGAAATCCCTGCCTGCTGCACCTGTTCCTAGCCCAGTAGCACCAGCACCCGCACCGTCCAGGAGAAATCCACCCGGTGGCAAGTCCAGCCTAGTCCTCGGTTAAACCTTTCCCTTCCTGACTGTTTTGAACTCGTGTCTGTTTCTTTCCCCCATGCTTGTGAACTGCACAACTTGAGCCTGACTGTACATCTCGAATTTCTTTCATTAAAAAGAAGCACTTTATGTACTCCATCTTTTTTTTTTTTTTTTGAGATCAAGGGTTTTTTTCCCCACTTCTGTCCTGTGTTTTCCCCAGATCTACTGGAAGTGACATGAGTGTTTTCTAGTGATAGACTTGAGGGAAAGCTTTATGAAGTATAGTAATGTAATTCAAAGGAGAGTAGATTGGTTCTAAGTGTGCTTAGAGGGTTTTTGTACTGAGATTTTTTTTTTTAGAACCCCTTAGCTTTACAAGGGTCTAGAATCCTGGTTAAACGGGCCAGCAAACAATCAGCAAGAGCAGTCCCTTCCTCCACATGTGGGATTTGGGGATCTAAATGGCTTCATTGACTGCATGTGGTAAATGCCTTGAGCCCTGCTGTGCCATATAAATCCTAAAGTGGTTAGTGTACACCATGCTGCCTTTAAAAAATAATAATAATAATAATAAAAAGAATCTTGATAGTGGACTATTATGAAGCAGGGTATGTGCCAAATAGAGGGCTGATGACCAGAGCCGCCTGGCCTACTGCTAGGAGGGGTTTTCTTCAGACTATTCAGTGAAGGTGGAGTGGATCGTATAAATAAATAAAAATTACAGGGCATTTTTTTTACAACTGACTCAATGCTGTGCATGATCATGCTGGTGCTTGACCATGAGGTGAAAGTCTCATCCTTTAAAGTGTGTGTTGTAATTTCACAAAGCTGGACTGTTGCTTAAAAGTAAATAATATAGAAATTTTGAAGCAGTGTTTCCTGTGTGGGTTTTATTTCATAGGTTTGGTTTTGCTTTATGTTCTCAGTTGTCCTTGTCTCAGCCAACCTTCCCTACTCTAATATGCAGAAGAGGAGGAGAGTTCTTATACCTTGAGGTCACCCATTACATGCTGTCTTCCCCTGAAGAAAGTCTGGTTTACCTCTTAATTTTTATCATTTAGATCAGAGAAATATGGAATATGGCTTGATACATATGAGTTTATCCAGAAAATGGAGGAAATGAAAGTTTATTCTCCTCACAAAAAAATAAGAGAACCTGACAAGGCAGGAGGGGGTGGAAGGGAGACCAAACCATGAGTTCTCTACTGTCCTGGAGGGGATCTGCAGCACGAAAAGCTGAAGCAGCAGGTTTGTGCAGAACTGGTGGGTCTGCTGCAGAGAATGTGCCTTTTCCACCCTCCTCCTGGAAGAACCAGTGCCTAAAACTACCCTGGCTTTCCAAATTGGTTTTGGAGAAGACCTAGCCTTAGGTACTTAACCTATAAAACTGGATTTGCTCTAACGTGAATGGAAGGGACCTTAAAGATCATCCAGTTCCAACCCCCCTGCCCTGGGCAGGGACACCTCCCACCACACCAGGTTGCTCCAAGCCCCATCCAACCTGGCCTTGAACCCCTCCAGGGATGGGGCAGCCAGAGCTTCTCTGGGCAACCTGGGCCAGTGTCTCACCACCCTCACAGCAAAGATTTTCTTCCTAGTATCTAATCTAAATTTCCCCTCTTTCAGTTAAAAACTGACCCTGAGCAAAAGTCCCTCCCCAGCTTTCCCAGAGCCCCTTTAGGGTCTGGAAGGGGCTCCAGGGTCTCTCCAGAGCCTCCTCCAGGCTGAACCCCCCAAACTCTCAGCCTGTCCTCACAGCAGAGGGGCTCCAGCCCTCGGATAATCTTTGTGGCCTCCTCTGGACCCGCATCCGGAGCTGCCATTCCTTACAGCCCATACATAGTGCGTTATGGCTCCTGGCTGCACGTAAATCATACCTGGAGGAGGAAAATAATCCAATTACATTTCTTTTGCAAGCCCCACAACCGGTGGAACTTGTTAATACTCCTTTCTGGGTGCTGAGATTTTGGCCGAGCCCTTTTCCCTTCCCT
>JAHREE010149726.1:10726-32469 GCA_033628505.1 Tringa tobata | reverse complement strand
GCAATTATTCTTTATCAACTAATGAGCTAAGACCTCGTCAACTGGACTTTCCTACTGATATGTCACATGAGGGATTTATTGATGTAATGCCAGGAAAACTTTATCTTTATGGTATATTCATAAGTGAGTGGCACATGGGCTGAAAAAAACAGTATTCTTCACACCCACAAAAATGTAAATGCTTTCCAAAGGGTACTGGTGTGGTCATGCAGTCCTCAGATTTTAAAAATTGAACATAAAGAGAAGTGAAATGGAAGTTTTATGGTTGTCATATTCTTGATATCTATCATAGTTTTAAGATATAACCCATAAACTTCACATTCACCGTGTGGTTCATCTGAGATGTTCTTTCTCCCTCAGGCCAGGACATCTCATCTGACTTCCTCTGTGATACAGCCCATGTGCTTTACATGATTCCCCTTATGTTTTCATTCAAAAAACTCGGCTCACTACTCCCCTCAAGAAAAAGAAGACTTGATTTAAACATGTCCAAACTCAGCACAACCTCCACATCCACCTTGGTAATTTGTCCAAGAACTGGCTCCCCCAGCAAAGGTGCAGGGTATTTCTTAGCTGAACTGTCCTGTTGTCTTTCAGACACTGCTTTCTTGCTGTGCGCCTTCTCTGCTGAATTCCAGAGTCATTTTGTACTTTATTTTCAGGTCTGAAGGTACCTATATACCTACCCTATTTTGACTAAACTGCCTCTATCTCACTGTAAAGCATTTTTTCAAAACCTTTTCTTTCATGACTCTCTTCTGTAGTCCTTGTGGTATTTCAATGCCCATTAAAAAAAACCTGACAAAATAACTGTTAACAATGTTCTAGTATGAGCCACACTAAATCCATGTGCAGTGTCTTCCCATATTCCTACTCTTTAATACCTATTTTATAGGTCAATGGGTATCAATAGCACTTCTGCTACAATACTGAACAGCTTCTGTTCAGTCTGATTTGATACTTCATTCCTTCCAGAGTCACTGCTCTGCAGAGACATTTCCCATTCCAGATGCCTAACAATGCATTTGGCTGAATTAAAAACCTATTTTGGCTGAATTAGCTCACTGTCCAGAGCAATTTAAGTCACTCATCCTGCAGATCTATGGCCAACAGCCATAATTTTTGGGTAGTCCTGGACTTGCCACCAATGCCTACAAAAATAGAGGCACCACTTTCTTCCAGTAACCCGTCCTGGGGTAGGTACTTTTCAAATCCAAATCCCTACAGGATCACAGCAAGCAATTCCCACTCCAAAGTAAGATTTTATTTTTGTGCTTACCTGCTTGATATATTGTCCCTGTGACAGTAGAAAGCACACTTCAGCTTTCCTACTAAAGAATGGGGAGGGAAGACTGCTGTTCAGAGCTTATTAAAAGGACATTTTACAACTGCAAATCTATTGCATATCAGTCACGACCAAAAGTTTACTAAGAAAACAAAACAGTGATTCAAAAAAAAAAAAAAAAAGGAACACCGTACCTCTGCAAGATCCTCAAAGCAGCTGCCAGCCAGAGGATGAGGACTACTTTCATCAGTCATTTCAACAGTATCCTCAATCAATCCTAAAAGCTTCACTGTCAACTCATGAATATCTGAAATGTTGCTAAATATCACATCGATATCCTGCAAACATAAAACACAACTCAGCAGCGTTTAGAATAATTTATTTTGCTTATGTAAATATGGGAGCATTTTTTGTGAAGTCTGAACCAAGAGGTAAATGGAGAGGAGCCAAAAAAAGGAAAAAGTTAAATTACATGGTTTTCCCGGCCCTGTGGGCTTGCCTGGGCACATCCAGCCTTGCACAATTCCCAGCCCAACAAAGGCAGACGCATCGACCTTCCCAGGCCGGAGCAGCAGCCCTGGTACGGGCTGTTCAGTGCTTTGGACAGAAACTCCTGGCCTTTTGAGTCACGATTCACAGCTGTTATTTCCCCCTCTGCTGATTCTCAGTCTCTCAGGACACAACAGGAAGGAGGCGATTTAAAGCAGCTCCAAGGTCAGATGCTCTAAACCACAGGTAAAACTAAAGCAGCTACTTGGCTACTTAAGCAGAATATCACCCGGGTACAGACCAGGACCTGGCACCTCCTTTTTTCCAAATTCTACTTTTAGATTTCCCAAATCCACACACCCAACTAGGCAGCCCCTTCCAACGACCTGCATTCTCCTTCTGACCCCTCTGAAACGTGCTTCTCGGAAGCCTCCTCTGCCCCAACCCAACACTGCAGGGCTTGCTTGACCTCCTGCCAGCACCGAGACCATGGCAGTCGCTTCGTGGGAACAAGCCATCTCAAAATTTCTCATACCCATTCCCAAACAACAAAAGAATATTCCTCAGCTCCAAAATATCGCTCCTTTCCCCTCCCATCGTCTTTGTTTGAATTCTGTCCCCACATTCGCACGATCCTCCGATATCCTATCGGCTACTGAGGAACCCCCACACCCAGCTGTAATGGGAATGTCTCCCGCTGCCTCTCTTCTTAACCTGCTGGGATCACCTGAAAATCCCAGTTCAGGGATGGCTGTACATGCAGGCAGATAACTGTTCATTTTTTGCATTAAGCAAAACTGTAACTATTACCTACACGACTAATGGACTACAGGTATTGCTGGCATCCGACCCGGAATCACGTCCATTAAGCTTTACTCTGAGAGCAGCACTTGTTCATACTATTAATGGCAATTCCGCTGTTTTATTTCATATACAGTCAACGCTCATTATGCACTGACATGCAATAAATCAAATTTAATTTTACCTCCAAGGCAGTGAATGTAATATTGATATGTTATGGCTGCTAATGGAGCGACTGGCATTACACATCAATAACCTATTAAAGGACTTACGTTAGGTGTGAACAATTTTCTGTTTGATAGGAAAGCTTCCCGAAATACTTTTATTATCAGATTCAGCTCCCGCAGATACTGCCTTTCTTCTGCGATTTCGTTTCTCACTAGGTCATAGTAGTTGAGCTCCCCAGAAGAAGAGGGTTCGTCTTCACAGAGAGAAACCAAACCAATGTCGTCCTGATCAAACATATCCATCAAAACCTAACAGAGAAATTTTAAAAATTACAAGCAAGCCTGATTTACAGTTGGCTCAAGCTCAGCTATTTCAATGTGTTCAGAGAAATCCTTTGAGTTTTTAATACAATACTTTCTGTGATCACTTTCACAAAGGAGTAATATTTCAACTTTGGCAGCAGAAGACTGGAGCAGTTGCCAAAGCCATTTTCCCCTTTATAAGTTAGTACGACCTAGAAAACAAGTTACAATTCATGCAGAACCAACTCTGAAAACAAGGCATCTTGCATAAGACTTTGACAAAACCCTCCTGATAAAGATAAAATTAAAGAAAAATGTTTCTCGCATTTACAAGGATGAAAACTAAATGTCTTTTCTGTATAATAAAGAAGGAAAGAGCTGTCAGGACAAAACGACATTGGGAGGACAGTGACACAGCTGAGAAATAAAGGACAACACCATTTTCTGTCCTTCCATTGTTTTGTAAGAATTAATACTGTGCCAAAACTTAACAGGCTTAACTGCAGTCGTTACTGTGACAGGTCTGGCATGAATTAGGAGAGAAGGTTCTGCATTTCAGCAAGACCAGTCTCTCTCTCCTGCCCTCCTTTGGGCATAACTTCTAAAAAAAACCCCAGACACCTGTAGTATTTACCTCTGTATCTGTCCAAATGAAGATTTTAATCCCAACTCCTTACCTTATCAGCACACATGGATACTTTGATGTCCTGCTGGGAGATCTCAAAGTGTCGGATATTGAAAACATAGTTTCCAGCCAGCTTTAAAATGTCAGCTGAGATGTATTCTAAGACAGCCACAATATACAGAGAGACGTGGTAGTCTACCTTATAGCCCAGGACCTCCTGCACAGCGAAAACAAGAGGAAAAAAAAGCTATTTATTCCAGAAATTCATTCAGAATGACAACTAACACATTGAGTTTTCTACTAAAATTGATCTTGTCTATGTTGATAATTTACATTAATGTAACAGGCAGGGCAAAGGCCATCAAATGGAAATTTGATCAGTCATCTCGAAGGAAACTCTTGCAAATACTTCCTTGTGCTGTTTTGTCCTATACTGACAGACAAAAAGCTACAGAACTTCCAATAATCCTTCTTCTAAAAATGACAGTCCTAAAAATAGGCTTCCTTCAATGAAGGGACTTCACTGGAATCAGTCTTGTACTTAAATCGTTAGTCTATATCTATGCTTATTGCAGGACTCTGGCCTTAACCTGGACTCTTCAGAAAAGAGAATGCTTCATTTTGAATTGTTCTTGATGGAATAAATTGTCTTTCATGAAATTATAGACTCTATGTTCAACCTATTACGTACTGCGATCCATTTCAGTCTACCCTTCACATTTGGTGGAACAACTAAGCTATCTGCATCCTTGCATTACATAAAGTAATTCAAATTGTTAAATTTTGATTTATCTTCTAAAAATCAGATTGTGTGCCTCTGTCCACACACTTCTAAAGCAGACTTCATACAAGGAAGCCAGTGTTGTCTAGGAAGGTCTTAATGCTGTGTTCTTTCCTAACATCTCTTCCCCTCTCATTCACTGTCACAAGCTAAGACACTGTATAAAAGAACAGAGTGACTACACCTGAAAAAGTGCTTTAATTTCTGCTTATTCCTGAATAACGTTTCCTCAATGCAGCTGGAAATTCTGGTGCTGCAATGCCACCACTGGAGAAAAGCGTTTCTTAAGCAATGAATAAAAAGCAAAACCAATAGAAAAAAGAAGCACCAAAAAAGAGCAGTGCTTGAGTGAGCCTCAATCTACTGATTGAAAGTGATTAAACAGTGATCCCCAAAAACAGAGTACTGTTTTATCATCAAAAAAACAACTCCCCAGGCCAGGGTATGAATACACACTGACTGTGTGACACTAAAACCCGACTGTAAGCAAGGACTCTGTACCTGTTCTAAGGGACACAACATCTAAGAACCGAGGTGGCCACTTTCCTCCCTGAAAACCCACCAACCATAAAGTCTGTATTTGTTTTTTTGTTACACCTTTGCAGATCTATTGATTTTAAAACCAAGGCACCAGTGACATTCAACAGTAACTGAAAGGACATCGATACACATCTCAAGTTGACAGTATACAAGGAACGGGATCTACTTGTTCTCTCTCCTTCTGTTGTGCCTTCTGCAGCATTTTGAAACAAATAAAGGCATCAAAACAGTGCTACAGAAGTAGGCAAGGTATTTGGGTTTGTTTGGGTTTTATTTATGTTAAAAACTAACTAGTCATATTTCAAAGTAGAGTAATACAAAGTAGAGTAATACATTAACACAGTACTTCCTGGACCAGGGTGAATTTAGGTATCTACATTTATTACACGCTATTCATCCTGTTCTATGGTGACTTTACTCCTTCAGCCACTAAGAGAAACTTACCTGATTTCACACAAATTAAATTAATTAAATAAATACTTTAAAGGTTAATATGCTGGAGGGCTGGGGGGCTGTGGTGGGCAGAAGCAGCAGGTTGTCGGTTTAAGTACCTTTAATAAAGGATGTATTTTGTCCACAGGCAGCAGGAGAGGGTTCCTTCTCTTTCGTTTCTCTATCGCAGACTGCGCATCAGCGATCGCCCACTTGTCTATCGGATGAGGAAATGTCTTTTGAACGCGGTCCTGTCCAAACACAGAGAGTGCACTTAGATTAACCGCACTAATCAAAGAGAAGTTTAAAGAAAATAAAACGGCAAATTACTTCCCCTGCAGTATAGACAATTATCCTCCTCCTCAGTGTTTGCAACACATTTTCCTAACTGTTCCCTCCTCCTTGCCCAACTCAGCTTCACTCTTTTCAATAATCCCAAACAACCTCCCTTCCCTAAGCACGAAAAAGCTCCTTCAAATCTCCTAAAACAACTCCTGCTCTATGATCTTTGCATCGCAAGAGCAGCAAGAAACCTCAGCTGTGGTATAAACAACATCAGGAAGTACTAAACAGTTTACAGTCTACATGAAAAAAACCCAAAAAACCAAAACCAAGTCGGTATTGTCCCTATTTTATAAACGTCCAGAGCGTAACTCGTCCTGGATGAGATCAAGTTTATGGCAGAAAGGAAAAAAGAATACATTTTTTTAGTATATTATATATTTAATTATATATAATAGTGGGGTTTTTTTATATAGCAGGATATTCTAACTAGGAGGAGTGCTGTGATTGAGGAAAAAGGGTGGCTACATCACTTTGGACTCCACAAGCCCACACATGAGCATCTTCACAGTCACAGTGGCTGCAGGTTACAGTCCCCAGTTTACACAGTAAACTCTATGTGATTTCAGGGCACTTTTATACAGATTCCTATTTCAAGAGCTGCGATAGGAACAGGTGAGATGACCCCCAGCACGGAACCACACTCCAGCAGCCCCCAGCTAATTGTGTGCAAGACCCCAGTCCTGCTTTCCATGAAGTTCTCCAGGCTTCAGCCCCTGTGAGCTGGGGAATTAAAAAGCTGAAAGAATGAGTCTAAACCAACTCTGATGATTGCTTCTTAAGTGAAATTGGAAAAATAGTGACATTGGAAAAACAGTAATAGAGCTGAAGAACAAGCTGAGAAAAATGGTGAAATCTACACGTCCCTTTGATAAAAAGATTTTTGCACATATTCTGAAATTTAACAGGAGGCCTCAAGTCTTCTTAGAGGCACCATTTAAGTATTTGCACGTGGCCAATATATTTGACGCTCAATTTTCCGCGTCAGTTGTTGAAGCCAGGGAAACAGGCAGTGACCGTCCCGTCTGGACGGCAGCTGAAAGCTCTGGGCTGGTTCACCAAAATGAGCTTTCCTTGAGATTCCACCAGGAGATCGCCCACAAAATGGATGTACCGTGGCATTCAGCTGTTCTTCAACTGACCAGTGCGCTCCATGAGGAACACGTGCCTTTTGCACTCAGAATTTGCTGGTTCCCAGTGTTTTCTTGGGAACAATTTGAAGGGCTTTTTCTATTTATAAAACCTTTACGATTTGAGATTTTAGACCTTGATCTTGCAAATGCACAAACATATTATGCATAAACAGTTCCATTAACTCCAGGCTGTTATGTAAATATCGGCATGATAAACTTTTAGAGATCACAGCTCTCATGTTTTCTCTGAACAGATAAAAACAGCCAAGGAGCAGAGCCAAAAGCCTTCACTCGTGGATCCCAGACGCCTGCTGGCAGCGCAACCTCACCAATAACACAAACCTGAATCCTATTTTTCCTGCTCTGTAAGAGTCTGAATTTGTTGACCTAGAGAAGAATAACGTTTTGGGGAACCTGCGTTAGATCTAGCTCTGTGTTTTTAAATTAAATAACTGTTATATTGCCAAGCACAACAATGTTTTATTATTCACAGCTTTAAAATGCCAGGTACATTACAATTCACAGGATTTGGTGTCTGCTGTGATACTGATAACCACAATTCAGAGGGTGGTCAGGTATCTCAGAGGGCTGTCCGTATGGTGTGCAGTTTTGCACCCAGTAATTTGTGGAGCATATAGATACCCGGTGAAAATTATTAATTCATACGTACACAGGGCAATTTTATCATCTCTTGTCTCAGAAACAGACAACTATGGAGCTGGTGTGTAGAACAACCAGTGCTATCTCGAAGTGTCCTACGCGCTGCAGGGTTTGACAAGCTGGGAACTCAAGAAAGAACCTGGTATTTCTGAGCTCCATGTCTAAAGTTGAAACCCAGACTCAAGGTACTAACAATTCTGAGAGCTATTAAAGGGACTATTAAATTTTGCTTTTATTTAGTCATACTATCATCTTTACTCGTCAGTCTCATCAGTATTACAAAATAT
This sequence comes from Tringa tobata, assembly GCA_033628505.1. Lineage (NCBI taxonomy): Eukaryota > Metazoa > Chordata > Aves > Charadriiformes > Scolopacidae > Tringa > Tringa tobata. The sequence continues at coordinate 24,624 of JAHREE010149726.1, read as the reverse complement.
ATTAATCAGAAACCAAAATCAATAATTAATGAATTAATGTTGAATAAAGGGTGATTGCTGCATCTAATAAGAATCTAAAACCCCTCAGGCAATTATTTTGTAAATATATATATATTCATCTTTTTATTTCCATGACACACACATAGACTATTAGACAAGGCCTTCATTTTGTTTTAGGCTGAAAATCCTAGACATATAGATTGATGTAAAATTAATACTCTACAAAGCTATAATGGGCCACAGCTCCATGAAAGCACTTTCTCCCTCTAGACTGTATTCTGAAGCGCACTCCATTAAAGCCCTCATTTTGTACCCGATGACACAAAAGCCGACAGCTGCAATAATACAAGAGCCTCAGTGAGTTCAATAAAGTTCCAGGAACGTACAACTCTATTCCCTCAGCTGCACAATCCAGGCCTAACAACAGTAACCTTTCATTCCAGTATTTCCTTTTTTTTTTTTTCCCCTGGAAATTTATGTTGAAGAGTAGGAAAACTTGCAACATCCTTAAGTCCAAGGTGTATTCCAGCAGCAGAAAATCCTTCAAAATATTCTGCATTTTGAAAAATAATGCTGAAAGCAAAAAAAATCCCACAGTTTCTATTCTGAAGCCCTGTGTAGGAAAATGAGTTTCCAATCAAGATTGCTTTGTGAAATCTGAATACTATATAATCTTTTAGCACTAACAGGGTCTGCTCTTCAGATTCACCTTGCTTTAACTTCAACCTGCGCTGCTCAAAATATCTTAGTTCATCTTAGTGACTCTGCAAGCGCTTGGTTTTCCAGGATCTAGTCTTACCGCTACATCTTGGACAGTCCGTGGCTGAGCAATGCATAGTTTGTTTAGCAGCTGAAGTATCAACTCTTCAATGTAATAGAGGGAATCTTCTTTCGCTGAGAGGTTTGGGTGAACCTGCTGCTGAACCTGTTCAAAAGAATTAAAACGAATTAGGTTTTTTTTTTTTTCCCCATTTAAAGCTGTACAGAAGGAAGAACTGGCAAAAAAAAGGAGAACCTCTGTACCGTAGTGCTGCAAATTCGCACACTTCCAGTCATTTCCCACAAGTTTTCCTACATGGTTACGATGGCAATTCCTACTCCTGCAAAGCTGGTATTCTATTCAATTAAAAACTACGTGTTTAGCCTTTACAGCGGGGGAGAAATTTCAAGGCAAGGCAGATTTCTGCCAACAGTGCAGTGAAAACAATCACTGTTGGTAATTGTGCAGTTATTCATCCACAGAATGAGTAACATACAGTTATGTTACTAACCCTACTAATGAGCACCGGGTGACTGCGAACACGGGAGGAGCACAGACCCACCAGAGGAACAGACTTAATAAGCAAAGACATGGGGGTAAGAGAACCAACCAGTCTGGCAGGGAACTGAATTAATGCGCTGGTAAAACCCGTGGCAGTAAAAAGCCCCGGCCGTGACACTGGATGAGGGCTGGAACAGCTCTTTGAGAGGCCTCAGAAAACTAACGAGAACATGAAACGCTGTCTGAGGCCTGAGACAGAGAGACGTGAAATACTCAACGCAGAGAGGAAGATCTAAGGAAAAGCACGAATCAAAATTCAGGAGTGTCAAGACCAGGAAAGGTGCTGTGAGAAAAGCTGACTTCCACCTCCCTCTAACGCAGGGCAGGATAATGCCTTTTTATCTCACTTCATGGAGATTAATCACAGCTTTGGTTTCCAAGGCTCAGGCAACCTGGAACAGGCAACCTCAGCACGTGCCCACACAAGCTAAAGGGCCACGACTAACTCACACCCCGGTCCAACGTGGCTGTTTTCCTACTAAAAATCCCCCGAAACTGAACAACAACCCCACCTTAAAATAATAATAAAAAAGCAGTCAAGAGTTAGTCTATACTCAGCTTTCCCTGGCAGCCTCTCAATCAGGAAAGCACTAACAAGATCTTAAACTATAGCCAAAAGATTTGTAAGTAGTCCAGGGAAATCCCCTGCTCTCCCCATACAAATGATATGTTAATCACCTCAAAAAAGTAACCTCACGTACTTACATCGGCATCCTGTACATGGTTTCACACACAGGACAAATGGATTGGTAGTTTCTCGGGGGAAGACAAGAACATCTTTGGGTCAAATTCTGATCCTCTGAAATACAGGCTCTCCCTCCCTCCCTCCAAAGCCAACGGGCAAGTCCACAGACACCAGGGAACTCCGACGGCTTCCTCCAAATTAAATAACTAATCATTTCAGAGCCCTACCTTGGGGGCACTCAGTTTGCAGCCCTGCAGGCTTTTGCAAATTGTGCAAAAACAAGACCAACAAGGAAGTAAGGTGTCTGGCAGGCTTCCTTCCCTGCCGGCCACAGAGGATGGTGGGCAGAGCTGCCCGGGAGCTGGAGCTCCAGGAGCTCCATCTCCTCCCGTGCCACGGCCTGAAAGAACTGGGGGAACAGGACTGTGCTTTGCCCCGACACCTCCACATGGGAAGAAAGGAAAAGCCAGGATGACCAACAGGTAGGGAGAAAAAATGGAGATCCACGGAAGGGACCACTAAGAGGGGCTGCTGCCGTGCACCTACAGCATCCCAATAGCAGATATGAGGAGTTGGATGGAGAAGTCCACCAACGCACTGCTCAAAGATGAGGAAGCACAGACAAGGACCACGCATACCGATGACCGGAATCCAAATGTCTCAGGGGGGTGGGAAGAGGGACACCCACTGAAGATGGGAAAACATACACTGCTGCTGGTTGTGTTGGAGCTGATAATTAAGGTATTACACAGCGGTGGTGTTGAGAGGCTGCCAATCACGGGGGCTCCTATGCAATACCCAGGGAGAGACGTCCTCCCAGGCAACAACGCCCACTTCTAGTCCTTCATTTCCTTGAAAAGCAGAGGTGAAGGGACACGTTAATAAGGCAGTTGTACACCAAGAGAAAAGGGAATAAATATTCTGCTTCTAGTCCAACTGTTCAGTTTTGTTCTACAGGTTGTTTTTTTTAATAGATCTTTATGTATCATTTAGTCTTCTGCACCTCAAGCACGAATACTTCTCAGCTTCTTCCCACTGCTGCACTGCCGACGTGTGTGCGACACCGTGTACTACTGAAAGAAAAAAAAAAAACCAAAACCCTCAAGAAAATCAAAACCACTCCTTGAAAACTCTTACTTCAGCCTGCAGGGTTTTGACAATAGTCAGTGCATTTCGTGTTCTTCCTGAACACGAGAGTTTAATTCACCAAACAATGGAAAACCAGGAAGCGTCGAGTTAAGGTCCCGCCACGTCTCTCTTACACCAGCACTGGGAAACAAGATGAAATATTCCCCCCACAACAAACCCCTAACGATGCTCCACAGAAATGACAAGAACGGGAGCTGCAAGAAGATGAGAGAGGGAAGTTGTGCTCCCCCTAAGAGAAGACAGGGAACTCCCACTGACGGTAGGGGATCGCAGCCGTTCTCCTCCTCCAGGAGGGTCACTCGTGTCAAAACCAGACGTCACTGCCACAAAAAAAATGACTTCACTGGTAACCAACCAGTTCACGGGTCCCAAACAGTTCATGCCACACTCTCCTCCCCTTTCTCAAGAGCCAGTGGGTATCTAACCCACTGTTACGGACAAGCATAGGAGCATTCAGCCACTTCAAACCCTGGCAGAGACTCTCAGCTTCATACACTGAACACAAACGTAAGCACCGGACTCAATTTTCCTTCAAAAGGAGCAAAACCGACAGCAAAGCCCAACATTTCTTGGTTGAGACAACTATTCCCAGAGGATTTAGAGATCAGCTTCCATTTGAAATGATGCCGCCGGCAGCATCGCAGAGAGGTCCCAGAGGTACCTGCACACTCCCTGGCTTTAAGAGAAATTATTTTGACACAAGTGCCGTTACTGGGAAAAACCAATTTCAAGCATTTGCTGTTTTTCACAGCAAAAAGTCAAGTTATGAAAACCACGCACTGGCTGATCAAATCAGAGGCTGCTGTAGCAAGGAAAGAACACGCACTCTTTACAGTATGCACCTAAATCCTGACTAAAAGGCCTGGAAAAGCAAGGAGAGACAGATAAAACACTGAATGTACGTGAAAAAAGCAGGAGGAATCACCAAGGACATATTCCTTATAGAAGGTGCATGCATTCACTGATTTCAGGTTCAGACACATATTTAAGCACAATTGTATTAGCTGGAATAATATCTCACAGCTAACACAGGGCTCGATCTTGATCTAATTTGTAACTGCTTCTTTTAAGGGTCAAAGTACTTAAATCCACACTGCGTTGTGCTAACAAGCATGGGCTCTGCTGCAAGAACTCTGAGCAGAAGGGATCAGAGAAATCAGATTATTTTACCTATTTTATCTCTGAAACAACTTCAGTGCTTGAGCTCACTAAAGAGGGAGGATTAACAGGACTGACTATTTTTTACTGTGTCATTCACACAGGATTATTCCTTCACTAGCTGTTTCAAGGAATAAAAATGAAATAACAAGTATGAGTCCCGTAAGTGTGGCATTTAAATGTGGCCTTAAGGCCTTTCTGGGGGACATACTTTTATTTCAGATGGGAGTTCCTAGACTGTTCCTTCCCTTGCTCCTCTTGTACTTCTCCCTACCCTTCCACCCCTCCAACATTAACGTATTTGATGAAAATCCAGCAGTGGCTTCACAGGGGCATCTCCATCCTATGGCTGTAGCCTTCAGCAGATCTGCCGGGGGGGTTTAAAGCAGTGGCTCAAGAAGAGACTAAAAAACTCCTTAAACTGAGATTTTTCTCCTAGTTCCTTCCGAGAAGCAGGTCCTGCACCACGCCATAAAAGCTTCCAGAGAAAACAGGCAGCTGCAGGGATGAAGTCAAGCTCAAAATTCCTTCTCAGTGAGATTTTTATAGTCCTTACAGGCCCCTGGGAAAAAGTCTGTTAAGATGAGGATGAGAACTTTTCAAGGAGATAAAAAGTATTAGGACTGGATACGAACCGATCTTATTTTTCAGAACTAATACAAGGTCAAGCTTAATTTCGAATCGCAGGAGATCTGGTATGAAGTCTGCATATCAGTAATATCTGGACTTGAGGAAATTCAGAAACCTTGAGTTTAAAAGCAACGGTCAAAGGGTTGTGTCTGAAACAACAAAAAGCATAGAAAAAAAACCCCTAGAGTCAAAACTGCAAGTATCTCTTTTTAGCCTGTACTAATGAGACAAACCAGCAATTTGGCTACACTGCCTAAATATATTTTTACATCATACATGTATTTTGATAGTAAAAACACCTTCAGAAAGCTCCAGTTGTTCCAGAGTAAGCACATGTGCAAAACAAGGAACTGTTCATAAAATAAATAAAAATAAAAAACAGAAAAAACCCAAAGCACATTGAGTCTTTAGACAGCATATACCATCGCAAAACTAAAAATTCATATTCCTGAAAGACTAGATGATCATCTCCCATTTCTCTACTTATATTCAAAACAACCTACATTTTCAGAAAACAGAATTACAGTATCAGCTGAGATTTCAGAACATGAAGTTTCTAATTTAAAAAGTGCCACCACAAAATCTCTGAGCGTGGTAATGTAACATTTCTAAGCTTGCTACATGCGAGCAGGAGAGCTTAATAAACTCCACGCTAAATTTGTCAACTGTTTGCACCAGAAACTACTCATTCTCCTTTTCCCACAGCAACTGATGGCAACTTGGAAATGATTTATATTTTACTTGCCTCGTAAAAGCACAGTTGTATCAGATCAGCAGACAAGCAAGGCTTTGCAAGGCTGTTTGTTTACTTGAGGAACAAAGCACATAAATTTGGGAGCAAGAAAAATAATTAGAACACGAAAGTTAAATATTTACTATCATGGGCTGGTTACGGTCTTGCCAACACTTGTCAGGATTTCCATGCGCCGTGTTCAAGGTGATGAAAATCCATCACTGGCAAAACAGCACTGGGTTTGCCCCAAACCAAGATGTTGAGAGCCAGGAAGAAGAAATAAAGGGAATCCAACAAATGAGCCTTTTTTTAGGTTGGGTTTTTATTCCTTCTTATCTTTTCTCCTCTAAACATAACACTGCTCATTAGGAATGCAAAACATCTGCTCTAAAGGCATTTTTAATCCCTCATCTGCTCCAGAGGAAGAGGGGAACCAGATGTAGTAACTTCAAGGCCTGCGATGCTCTCATTCAGTGAAAGATGACAGCATCCATACTCCCCATTTCCAAGCGTAATTACAGGCATTTAGAAAGAACGGCAAAGATTTCAAGACTTGAAGAGACACCCCAAATAAAAATGCACTGACAACTTTTTAAAAATCACTGCACTGATTTCTAACTTTGTGTCCAGTATGGCAATTTCTGGATGGCCTTTCTGAAATCAAACTAATAAATGCTGACAGAGGAACCGCATGGAGTAGTCTCTTAGGCAAAACCGAACTGAATCATTTCTCCATGTGCAACATTTTAGCTTTTTCACTGCAATTCTAAGCATTTGATACAAAGTATTCTCATAAGCACAGTAACCGAGCTACAAAAAGCATCTCAGGTGCATCCCATCCCTCAGATGTCCAACCTCAAGAACAACCACTGCTCTCAAGTGACTGTGCACAGGGGGCATTAAATTGTCACCTACACCACCACTTCAGGGCAAATATAATTTTTTTCCCATTTTTAGCTATTTAACTACTATTCTCCTCTAGTATACTCTAGTTGAGGGAAGGCTGAAATAAAGGAGATCCACAATGGATGGTACAGACAGGGACCTGCATTCTGAAATCACAGAATGGTTTGGGTTGGAAGGGACCTTAAAGATCATCCAGTTCCAACCCCCTGCCCTGGGCAGGGACACCTCCCACCACACCAGGTTGCTCCATGCCCCTTCCAACCTGGCCTTGAACCCCTCCAGGGATGGGGCAGCCACAGCTTCTCTGGGCAAAGAGCATCGAGGACAGTCCTAAGATCTACTGGGAAGTCAGGCTGGTGCAGAGAGAAAAAAAATCCCAGTGAGAATGGCACAAATGCTGGTTGATAAACTGTAAATTAAAGGCAGACCACCATGTCTCCCATCTCTTTCTGCAGTGAGCTGTAGGATGGAACCCACCTCGATGGCAGGCAGTGGAAGGGACGAGGGGTGGCAGTGAGGACATCTGCACTGATTTCAGTCTGAGGACACCACAGATGGTTTTCTTCCAAGAGCTGGTGCCAGCAGGTTCTCCTGCAGGTGCTTCCCCTCGGTGCCTCACTTCTGCTCTGTCTGCTCTCACCTACACTTCATATGCTGTTTTCTCAGAACATTTTCACAGTTTCAGCTTTTCTACCCAAAAATTCTCCCCCAACCCTTCCACACGTGGCTTCCCAGAGCTGAGAGCTGCTCCGGGCTCTGCCCACAGCACCCGCAGGCTCCTGCTCCCCCCCTGTTTACATCACGCCCTTCCCAAGAAGAACCACTCAGATAAAGTGAATTATTCAAAAAGGCCAGTAACTTTTCAGTTAGGTCATTAAAAGATTTAAAAAATAAAAATTAATTAATGAGCCACACAGGTCAGCAGAGTTCAGAGCTGCAAAGTGAGCTTTGAGATTATATTTTAAGCAAACACAGAGATGCAAGAAGAAACAATAGCAAAAAAGCAAAGATAGATACTGCATAAAAGAAAAAAAAAAAGGCCAAACCTTAAATTTGGAGACAGTGAAGACTGTCAGAGACATTTTTTTGAGAACCAGACAGTCATTGAAATGACATTAAAAATTGGGGGAAGTGTCAGGAGAATAAAGCAGCCATAAATACAGGAAAAAGATGTCCTCGGCACGTTTTCTGACCCGACTAACCTGCTGAACTCAAGGCATGGCAGCACACAGCTCATCTGAGAAGCCTGGCAGAGAGGGAATCGGTGAGGTAATTATAAAAGCAAATAACAGACTCAACAGCTTCTCCCGAGGAGATTAGATAGTGCCTGCACCGCGCAGAGGGGACGAGAGAGGTGAAAACCGAGGGAGAGCAGGAGAGGTGACGAAGGGACGCCGCAAGAGGCGAGATGGGCGAGGGACCACGCGAGGAACGGCGGGACGGCAGCAGGAGCGGCACGTGCTGCCCAGTTCTCCCAGCACAGGGTTCCCTTCGGTCCTCCCTCCCGCGCCTGCTTGGCCTGGCAAGTCTTGAAGCCCACGCAAATGCTCATTTCCACGTTCCGTTTCAACACCACAGGTAGGAAGTGCTGCTGCTGCTGCTGCCAAGTGAAATTACACTGTTCCTACTACTTTTAAACGCCTCAGATTTACAACTGCCTTTACTTCATGAGAAAACGCTGTTACCATTTGCCAACCGCAGATTCCAGTGACAGTATTTAAGTTCAACAGTCTAACAGCTGGGAGGGAAAAAAAGGCATGAAAAAATAGGATTTAAGTAAAAGGAGCAATCCCTTTAGTTCCAAATGTTATTACTTGCAGTGAATATTTCTGTAAGAACCAAAAAACCCAACCCAGTCTACTTACTAAGGGACTAAAGCAAACTTAGAACAATACCCAACTGCTACTGGGAATAAAAAAAAAAAAGGTCTGGAGGAATTAGTCTATTATTTACAGAAGGCTCAATAATGTCCACTTTACAGGGACTTGCCGTTCCTTTCCACACCTTCAGCCACCTCGATTGTGAACACAGTTTGTGAGGCAACAACCGGATCTGGGCTTCAAACCTGTACAAGTCTACATATTTCACAGGTAATTAATTATCACCAGCACTTCCCTTATTTGCCATTCTCCCAAGCTGGATGTCACAGAGGCATTCACGTTCCCAGGAACTGCGAATATGCAAAGGTTCAGGTTTCAGAGATCAAATAAATGTATTTATCAGAAGCTAAATGACCTAACAGATTTCAAAACTAAGTATCACTATTATTTTAAAACATCACAACAAGGAACTTTACTGTTGAAATTATAACTCATTAAACAGTAATGCATGCTAATTAAATTGGAATGCATAAATAATAATCCATCATAATGACACTATAATGCATTAAATAATTCTAAGCCAAGGGGGCCTGATCCTGCAATGGAGAACGTGCAGGGAAAGCGTTCCTGAGAGCAGTGAAAAAAACTTACCCTGACCACGCAACCTTACACGAGAGCTGTGTCATTATACGTTAAATCCCACGTGTTTTAAAATACAGAGAAGCACTGAATCAATGTAAACTTCAAAAATGGTCTTCCATATTTCTGTATGCAACATTTCCTAAGCATAAACCCTTTAGTCATGCTCCAGAAATTTGATGAGTAGTCCAGAGCAAAAGCGGAATTGTTGTAGAAAATGCAAATAGTGCTCAGTGCAAGATCACAGCAGCGCGTGTAGGGCCTGCAGAAATGGGAGTATTAACTGACACTCTCTATTTGTAAACAATAGGAGAAAACCAAAACAATAACACTTGTGAACTTCGTTTAGAAAAATCAAAGAACAAAGCAACCTAATGCACAGCTCTTGCTTACAGAAATATATTTTTAATCTGCCAGTGGATCTGTAAGAGCACACACAAGTGATAACAACTCAGGCTAAGAATACACAAGAATATTTTAGGGAAAAATAAATCCATATATACATGTCCAACAGCATATCATGCACTATTTGCAAAAATACACACTGGTTCTGTGGAGGCACCTGTTTCATTTTGAAAACTTATTCCTAGTAATTGGAATAGAAGTTCATTCGAAGTAGCAATGGAAGCTATTTGGCATTAATGAAGTTCTTAATTATGGTTCCCAAAAACTTTTTTTATACAGTGCATGTCTAGCACATTATAACCAGGGCCTTCAGCAGGTTGGTGGGAGTTACACACACAGCTGCTACCATCAAAATTCATGCACAATTTTCTTGGGCTCCCCTGTAATCCCAGTCTAAGATTAATAGATGTGACATCAAAGCATTGGTATCAATCTGGAAAATCAATTCAGTTCTGGAAAGTTTCATCTGGAAGAAAGTTGACAGTCAGCAAGAAGGAGCTCTGGCACCAGATCTGTGCTGGGAAACCCGGTTACAAAATTGAAACGCCAGCTTTAGAAACGGGTTTCATAATTTGACATCTTTCCCCACAAAGGCCACAGAGGCAGGACAGCTGAAAAATAAACCCACTCAAACAACAGACACCTGGAGAAATGGTAAAGAGGGAGAGAGAAAGCAAACTCCCCTACATCGCCTTCCTCTCTAGCACCCACCAGAGGAGAAAATCCTGCACGGAGGGTCCTGGTTTCACGGAGGAGGATCCAGCCGGCCATGGAGGGGGCAGAAGCAAAGCCCCCCAGAACTGTCCAGCCCCGTCGAGCCCCGGTTTTGACACCCCGAGGATGGAAAGCCCCAGCCACCCCACCAGCGAGGCATTCCAAACGCATGTGATTGCTGCTGGAGCAGCCGCCTGCGAGCTCCCCGACCCGTTCAAAGAGACAGTGTGATCCTTTAATAACCAAAGTCAGCTCCCAGATTAAAAGCCTTTATATAAAGCTTACAGCACAGATCTGTTTGAAGTGACTTACTCGCTACAAACAGCAGTTCAAGGAACTATAACATAAGCAACCAGCAAAAAATATTGGTTTTTTCTGATTCATTTACTTTGACAGGACTTCTATAACAAGTTTCACTATACTCACTTCCTACTTAAGTGTCCAGCCCAGCAACAGAAGATAGTAAAATGTTTTAGAGTAAGGACATATAAATCTACCAGCTGGGAGAAAGGAAATACATGAAACTGCTTTAAAATTTTCAAATTACTAGACTCCAAGGTACCAGTGCTAAGGATATAGTGATACAAATATACAAAAAACTATTTAAAAAAAATCTAGTTTACTTGCCATTTAGCTCTGCTTTTTTCCTAAAAAGACTCACACTAGTAATTTAACATTCTCTACTAAAGATGTATGACCGCCTAAATACAGAGAATATTGTTCAAAAGACAGATTCTCATCTTGTAAAGGGAGAGGATGTAAAAGGAAGAATTTATGTATTTTACCACTTTTTACCCCCACTCATGGTTTGTTAAGTGTCAACTGCATAGAATTAAAGTAAATGCAAGGGTTTAAAACCAGTGTGATAAAAAGAAGTGACCTTCAACTTACTGAACGCGTAATCAAAGAGACTGAAGCTCTTCAAAGCTTAAAATTCAAGAAGCAAGGGAATACTATGTGTTGGTAGGGAACTGTACTGGCTCATTATCCAGCTCCACATCTTTCTGTGCTTTAGAATTAAGATTTCTCACACCTTAACATACACAAGGAAAACCTTTTTCCTACTGTCAGTTTCTCTTCTTCAAGAAGAATTCACTAAAAGGAAAAGCTTTCAAGAATGGGCAATAGGATACTATCTCTGCTTTTGCAGCACAGACTACTGAGTTCAAAAAAATCTATTCCAGGCATTTAACTAAAAAAGCTTCTTCAGAAGCTCAGACTTTCTTTTAAAGTTTCATCTCAAAAGCAACCTGCTTGAAAAGATCACATCTAGATTGGCTGAGAAGCAGACTTTAAAACTTCTTCAGGATGAAACTGCAAACTATTTGCAAACGGCGGCAACACTTTAAAATTCTGAAACTAAGCAGAATTCGGGTGCTTTGGAGCACACTTTGGGTTCAGTGCCACGCTCTTCAGCTCTCCTATAAATAATGGAAATGCTCTCATCTCCCTATCGAAGTGCAAACGCAAGATGTAAACAACACCACACATAAGTTTTCTAAAATGTTCTGATTTGAAAATTCCCAGTGTTTAGATTAGGGCATTTGATCTTTTAAAGAATGTATTAAAACTGACAGCATCTCCTCTAAAAGCCTGACTGCAGTAACTGGTACAATGATACAATTTTGTTTTGACTCACTGATACTGCGTGTGTAGAAGAAATTCACATTATGGTACGATTGCTTCATGCTAAAGGGTGGGTACTGCAGACAGGGAACTTTCCCAGGAAGAAAAAAAAAACCCTGTCTACAAGAAACTACAAATTTTTTACAAACAGTCTCTGATATCAAGACTTTATTTCCTCTGTTTAGAAAGTCCAAGTTCCTACTCTGTTTCTTTTCACCAAACCCAAATGTACAGAGGCAGTAGGAATTGGTAAGAGCAGCACTAATCCACCAACTTTTACGCTATTTGTATGTTAGAATGATGAAAACACCTGTAGAATTTTAAAGAAATCCCTTTGGTTAAGCTGATACAGCTCTACCCCACATTTGGGTGGATGCTGGCTGGAGTCAAGGTGCTGTTTTACGTTGAGCTCCGGTGATCAGGAACAGAGCAGCAGGGTGTTCTCTACGCTTCCCGAGACACACTGGAAAGCAACTACTGTGAAGAGGAGGAGGCTCAAGAGTAAAGAGCAGAAAATCCAGGATTCTTCAGACAGGCGATTAGTGGGTTTTATGCTGGCCACAAGACTACTTAGCTGCCTTCAGCAGCTTTTAACATAAGTGACACAGGGACCCAAAACAAATGCAGATCATTACCCCACACCATCACTAAATCTATTCTTGGGGGAAAAAAACAAAAAAAGAAAAAAAAAGACAAAACACCACTCAGATGAGTGCCTGCATTACTCCTATCACAGTACTGCCCAGCACCAGAATGCCATTATGTTAAGAGTTATAGAATCATAGAATGGTTTAGGTTGGAAGGGACCTTAAAGATCATCCAGTTCCAACCTTATGCCCCGGGCTGGGACACCTCCTACCAGACCAGGTTGCTCAAAGCCCTGGCCTTGAACCCCTCCAGGGATGGGGCAAATATACACTGGTCCTCACCCTTAGCAATGGTAACAAGCAAGTGACACTCAGCAGAACACCATCGCTCCCTTCCCTGCCCCACCAGCCTCGATGTAACCCACCCCTGGGAAATCAGGGGTGTCCTGCCCGAGGCTGATGGGCTGGGAACCACCCCTCCTAAGCAAAACACACCATGAAAAGGTAAAAATCCTCCCCTGGGACGGGCTAAGGCGGTTTCCCATGCAGTTTATCATCCCATTTACGCAGCGAGCAGCTGTTTCTCTCTCTTATGAAAGCACGGGCTGACTTTACCCTGCTCCCTCACAGAAATCCGACCGACGGCGGGTCAGAAGCACCTCGACGGGGCGGGCACCAACGGGAGTTGGGGAGGAGATGGCTGGAGTAGGAAGGGGCAAGGGGAAGAGATGGAAGGCCGCCCTTTCCCCCGCACACCTCGGCTGCAGACCGCTAACGGCCAGCGCTGGCCAAAGGCGAGGGGGCCGAAGGAGGAGGAGAAGCAGCCTGTGACAGGAGGCGGCCGGGGACACACCGGCACCTGGCCGCATCTCCACACAAAGGAGGACCCGAGGGCACGCCAGGAGCAGGGGCACCGTGCGGAGGTGGGCCTGCGGCGGGCCACCCTGCCCTCAGCCAGGGGGTCGCCATGAGGAGCCCCGGAGGCCCCTTCCCGCCTCCGCCCCGCCGTGACGGGTTGGGGGGGCAGTGTGTGTGTGTCCCGCAGGGCCCAGACGCCCTCAGGCTGCCCCAGGAGACGGCAGCCGGGGGTAGCGGTGCGGCTACCCGGGGAGAGGGGCCTGCGGGCGGGGAAGGGGAGCTCCCGGGGGCGGCGTGAGGCGCAGGTGCCGCCCGTCCCTCCCCACCGCCGCCGGACTGACCTTGCGCAGGGCGGGCACGAAGAGCCCCCGCCATTTCGGGCCGTTCTCCTCGCCGAAGAACTCGTAGGGCTGCGGCGGCGGCTGCATGGCGGCTCCTCCGCATCGGGGCCGCCCGCCTCGCCGCTCCCCGTCGGCTACGGCGCCCGGGGCATGAGGAGGGGAAAGGGCGGGGGGGAGAAGGCGAAGGGGGCGCTGAGGAGAAGGAGAAGCCGCTCGTCGGGGCCGGGCCGGGCCGCGCTGGGCTCTCGGCCGCCGCTGTCTCTCTCCTCACCCCCCCGCCCGGGCGGCCATCACATCCGGCGCGGGAGGGGCCGGGCTCCGGGCCG